>DWEM01003667.1:0-10440 GCA_018245935.1 Agara belti belti | reverse complement strand
TGCCAAATATCTCTGTCTTTGCAAACCTGACGAAATATACCTATTATACCTATTTACCTTGAATATTGTAAATGATAATATATTATAGTAAAAAACGATTTTCTATTTATTGCAAAACCAACATTATCTTCCGATCGTAATGATATGCATTAATTATTGATTAATTTTCTTCATTCGTCATTCATTATTATCTTCATCGTCTTTCAAATCTTTCAAAACCTCCATAATTTTTACTATTAAACATTGTACAAAAACCAAATCAGTCATTCGTATCTGTCATAGAGATAATTATGAAACGTTATGAAATGAACAAAAGTTAAACGGTATACGATATGCAAGGAAAATTTATTGTAAAAAACGCTCCCGCTCCGCTCATAACTCACACCACAGAATCAAAGGGTCTATCTTTTTATGAGCAGTTGAATAGCAAAGAATTCGCGATGCGGCGTGTTGGTCTCTATCCTGGTCACTCGCCAATGGCTCGCGTGAACTGGGAATGATTATCCTCTATGTATTATTTTCTATTCAAATCGGAACCGTTTTATTCATTATAAGGTAATCGCACACTTAACGAAAGTTACATTGTTTTAGATATCGCTCATCGGTTATCGACGGCCCTAAGGCGAGACAGGAACAAAAAAGCCTGCGGGAACAACTCAAAGCACTCTTTTAAAACAATAAATGACATGTCGACTTTGGCTTTGTGAGATCTTTTTCGTATATATAACGAGCTTCCAACGCTTTTTTCATTATAATACTGATATTTTTTGGCCATTATTATCATTCTACCTGAATTAAGAATTATTTTTCTACTTTTTAATTCGATGTGCTTTAAGGTGTGTTTTTTAGTTTTTGTTTAACAATATTTATTTTTCTTTTTTTAGTTTTCTTAAAATATGTTTATTAACTAACGATCATGACTATTATTGTATCGGATTCGATTAAAACATAGGCGTATAAGAGCCGTCTAAGTTCGGTCTAAAATAATTTTGTACTGAAGTGAAAAAGTTGTTCACATACAAACAAGCTTACAAACATACAGGTGAAGCTTATATAAAGCGTGTAAAAATCGTTATATCGCGTACGATGCGGAAATTATTGGCATAGCAAAGTGATGTACTACCGTGCGAAACCGGGGCGGGCCGCTAGTGAGCTATAATTCTAATTATAAACGAGGAAAGTCCATCCGCAACATTTATTTAGTAACAGGGCCACTCGTAATCTAAACGTAATTTCAAATTATTAAATACTATTTATGTATAGGACATTTCGAACAGTATTATCCCGGTAATAATTCTAAGTAAAATTTGCAGCAAACTTTACCTCGATATAAGAGGGAACAATTTACCTCTATGCAGTGGGAGAACCCAACTAGTGTAAGGGAATTCGACGGAAGGATGAAGATAATGAACTCAATGCATGAAGTATATGCAAGTTTAATTTTAGAGACTGACCTTTGGATCTTGTGGTTAGACACCAGGAATGCTAAACAGGAGGTCGTGGGTACTATTCCCGTCTAAGACAAATATTTGCGTGATGTGTGATAAGTAAATTGCTTAATTTGGAATAAGATCGAATGGAAATGTCTCAATTTTTATTATTATGGGCTCCCGGCATCCCACAATTGTAGAAAACACTTGTGCCCAGCAGTGGGATAAGGGTTGCAACTATTACCGCTATTAGCTATTTAAGATATATATTTACCACGCTGCTCTAGTGAGACTATTTTGGATGTAACTGTATTTTTCCTCAATTACTCTAACGAAATGACTTTGAAATATTGCTAATGAATCGGACAATACACGATATTGTTGTTTTAAATGAACAAAACTGAATTTTAGTCGGTACCTGAATATATATTATATAAGTTTACTATGAGTATATTTGATTGAATGCGGTTGCATTGTTGGACAATTCTAAGAATATAGGTCGATTATATTTGCAAATGTTTTAGCGTGTAAATCTATATTTATACTGCTATCTAAATTGGTATATTCAAAATTAAACATAGTAATATAGATATTTTTATTATCCACCTGTTTTCTACGAATGCGTTAGAGCTGCAATTGTCGAAATACATACAAACGTTAGCTAGAATAAGCAGTGTCGTGTACCGCGGCGTAACTCGAGACCCCTTGTCGCTAATCCGAGCCAATCGGCCACTGGGCCCGTATTGTCTACGAATTGTTTGATAACTTCCAACACGCGCGCACGCAACCCGTTCGCCCTTATCTCGAGCACGGTACAGTTCAAATTGGCTCGTCGCGAACGAAACGCGAAGGTGAAAGAATTTGCAAAATGCATTAGTAGAAACTGGCCAGTTAGAAAATATAAGCAAAACGGCGTAACTGTTAACGGTTCTAAGAAATTGTGGTGATTTTTTTTTTAATATCCGCACAATGTTCACTTGTGCCTCATACTCGTATATTGTAAAATTGTTGTGTGTTGTTTTTTAAGGATCGTTATAAATAAATGAATCTAGATGTAACGGTGAAGGGAACGTGAAGAAGCTACGGGCTTTACGGTTATCTAGATTTATACATTGGCTCTGACTACTGAACCAAGGGTTATGGGTTCGATTCCCATCCAGAATAACTTACTATTACGATTTTCTTTCCAATCTTGTAAACTGGGCCGGACACTGGTCTCCTCTCGCGGTGAAAGGGTTTTATTCCTTAACCAAGGGTATTATTCGCTGGCCAAGTGCGGCTTAGCATGCTTCACACACCCCAAAAACATTTTAAACTTTTATAACATGTCCAAGGTGTGCAGGTTTCCTCACGATATTTTTCTTCACCGTTATAGCGAGTGACATTTGAATTTTCAAGTTATAAAACGCACGTAACAAGTCCAAGGCTAGGATTTCAACCCAGACCCCCTAAGTGGGAGGCTGAATTTCTCACCACTAAGCTATGTATGCTACTGTGCCTATTATAAAACTACTTTTTATGTGATTAGCATGAATGTCTCATTAAAAATTATCGATATAATTATTAGATATTTACATACCGTATTTTATCAGCTGACTCATTACAATTCGACGGCCATGTGTGATGTTATCCTAAGATATTATTATTATTACTATCATGAACTTTCCAATCATCGTGACTAACTTAGATTCCTCTACCAGACCCTCATTACATGAACGAGCAAGGGGTTCCCAAAATAATTAAAGTGCTAACAAAGCCTGCACGTTTAAGCAAACCCTAAAAGTTTTGGCATTTGTCATTAAACAAGTTTGAAAAAGTTTCTTCGGCAAAGTTCGCCAAAAAGAGAGCCCATACAGCGGGAACAATGGAGTTTTATTAGAAATCCTCGACAATACATTTCCTTTTGTTATATAAAAATTGTTTGGAACAAAAACAGTGTTGAATGAACTTTACTAGGCTTCTAGACGAGTTGTTCACGACAAACGTAACCCGACTCTGTTTCTTAAGACCCTTTTAAATGAAAATTCGAAGTTAGAATTTACCTAACTGGAGTAGCAGAGTAAGAATCTGGGTAACCGAGTCAGCAGTGTAGGTCATTTTGTTTTTAAATTTATAACAATCAAGTTTAGATCTATGTCAAATAATTCTAATCAATCAATATCTAATAATATAATTTATTATTACAAAAAAAAATGGTAATTTATTCAACGCTATTACGATTGGTCATACGTGTCAGTTACAATAAAAAAAACTTACACAACCTAGGTACTTGCAGCAAACACTGGCCATCACATAACAATTATTATAAAAAAAACTCGATACAAAAATCGGGTCACACAGATAACAAAGCTTCTTGTGCAGACGTTGTTTATGATCGGTTTGAATTATTGTGCATTCGTCCCATTTTTCTGCCATTACCGCTATCACTATTGTGCTGGTGCGATAAGGCGAATGATCAAGCTATTTAAGGACACGCCGACTAGAGCTTCACTGTTGGCGCTCACGTTAAATTCGAATGAAGAATAATATAATCGTTAATCGTGTAGTAACAAAATTGCTTCGAATTACGAGATTCGACTTAAGAATACCCAAGTGAACAGTAATTGCTTGGAATTTTAAAATTTGAATTAAGAATGCATATTATGTATTAACTTGGCTATGTATTAGGAAATTAGATAAGAATAATAATAAATTAATTTGACTGGCCACGTGGTCGAGCGGTTAGAGACCCTGGCTGCAAAACCGGAGGTTGTGGATTCGATTCCCACCCGGGACAAACATTTGTCTGATGAGCACATTTGTTTTGTTCTGTGTATGGATGTAATAATAATATAGTAATAATAATGTAATAATAATACAATAGTATAGATGTATATTTATCAGCCGTCGGGTTACCATAGCACAGGCATTTAATCGCCTAACTGTCCCCAGTCATCATTATTATAATTGTCCGTGCCTGTACAAGGGAAATAACGCAATTGTTATGAATGTCAAATAATTTTCACCAAAATTAAAATTACTTTCTCCTCCCCAGCTCATCACGGACACATGACTCCCTAAGCACGCGCGTGAATCATACAAAATGGTGGACACACAGCACTTCTGTTTGCGCTGGAACAATTACCAGAGCAGCATCACGAGCGCATTCGAGAACCTTCGCGACGATGAGGACTTCGTCGACGTCACCCTCGCCTGCGACGGGAAAAGCCTCAAGGCCCACAGAGTGGTCTTGTCGGCTTGTAGCCCCTACTTCCGCGAGCTACTAAAAGTGAGTACCTGCCTCCTTAATCTATGGTCAAACTTCTTATACAACAAATAATAGATCGGGTTATCGCAGTAAAATTTTGAAATTAGAACTGACTTTTAATTTGTTTTTTTATAGATTAGACAATTTTTTTATTAGCCTATACATCAAAACATACTTTAAAAAAAAATACAACTTAAATAAATAGGTAAGCATAGTTTGGAAACTGCGTTTAACATTCTCACAACGATCGTCTTAAGTTGGAGAAAAATATTTTTTAAGAAAAACCTCTTAAGGAAATCTTTGGGTATCGGTGCTTAAATTATGCACCTTAAATAGTCAACCAATATTTGCAAATAAATTATTGGATTGAACGATTAAAGCTCTATGTATAATAACAACTTATTAAGCTATTGTTCGTCCCGGATCTGTAGCTTCCGTAACTTTCTCCGCCATGCTGCGCCAATGTAAATTCCAATCAATGGTGAAACCCAATTGCGAACAATTTTTAAGCCGGCCTCAAGGCCTCCGACAAAGCATAACGGTTTTAATCTAACGATGAAAACCGAGACCGATGTTAATTAAAACAGAGCAAACTTTTACCCGAAAATATATTATATTGAAAATATATCTATTTTCCTTCGATCTCTCTGCCTTTTTCTTTTCTCTCATTATTTATTACGATGGGCACAAATTTTCACCATCACCGGGGATAAATGAGTAAATAAAATAAAATACTAACATTCCCAACCACGTTCGTTCGGATATTAATTAATTAGATATGGATCCATTATCAAAGAATCTGTTTACAGCAATATAACCTTAACTAAAAATGTTAAAAAAATAATATGTGAATGAGTTTGTGTGCACGACGTCAAGTTACTTTGTGAATTAGCGAAACTATAACAATAAAATAATTAATAAGATATTCGTACAATAGACTTTACTGTAGCCAATTTTATTTGTCTATACGTGCAATTCCTAATAGACATTTTAGTTCCATGGATACTCTTAATACTTTGTCTGTTTCCAAAATAAAGGATTAATAAATTGTTTATGTCCACAGTCAACGCCGTGCAAACACCCGGTGATAGTGCTGCAGGACGTGGCCTTCACGGACCTGCACGCGCTGGTCGAGTTCATCTACCACGGCGAGGTGAACGTCCACCAGCGGTCGCTCTCCTCCTTCCTCAAGACCGCGGAGGTGCTGCGCGTGTCCGGCCTCACGCAAACCGACGACGCCCAAGGGGTAAACGCTCACACATGTTATACAATATAATACCTTCGAGTTCTGTGAGATGTGTGAAACACGCCTCACTGAAAGTTAAAATATACAGATACGTTGCTAATACTAATTAGTAGTTTTAATATAGATTAGCTGAGTCTAGACGTTTAGCTAATTTCGTGTGATAAGGTCTAACGTGAAGGATACGTTAAGGTGACTTATTACAGTGCAATGTGACTTACGAACTGTCAATGTCAACTGATTAAACGGAACTTTATGTTGTATTTGTGCAAAATTTTAGAGAAGTTACATTGCAGATTATATTAAAAATTTTATTATCCAATTAAATAGCTGTATTAATTTCTGTTTGTATCTTACTGTCACGCATGCTTCCAACTGAACGGTTAGGATTGCTTTAGTTTCGGGTGTATCCGAAAAACTAGCGAGACGATCTCATTTGAACTTTTTTTATCAGCCGCTGGTGCAGAGCATCGCCCGCGCCGCTGCCGCGGCAGCATCCTCGCCGCACACGCCCCCCCACCCGGTGCACACGCCGCACACGCCCCACACCCCCAACTACACCGAAAAGCTGGAGGAGGCGCTGCTCAACACCCGCCGCCCATGATGCGCCGCATCCCCCTCCCGCCGCGCCGCATGAGCCGCTCCGCCGACAACTCGCCCGACGTCATCAAGCGCGTCCGCCACGACAACAACAACGACCAGCCGCAGATCCACGACTTCTCCACCAAGAACCACGCCCTGAACAACTCGCGCGCCCACACCGAGCAGGGCAACAACGGCAACGGCATCTCCAACAGCAGCTCCTCCCCGTCTCCGCGGCTCATGGAGGAAGTCAAGAACGAGCCGCTCGACATGATCTGCCCTTCCAACCCGGACATGGACAGGAGCACCGACGACACTCCGCCGCATCCCCACCATAGACCACTTGTGAGTTGGTAAAAATCATTCAGAACTCTCTGTTCTCGTCGAAAAGAACGAGCGTCTAAGTTTTCTTACACAACTAAAAATAAAAATCCATCAGTATCATCAATGCATTAATTCACGCAATTATATAAGCGCGATTCAATTCCAACACTACCGAGCCCACAAATTCCATTAAACGGAATCTCATAGGTCTAATCTTCAGACTAGATAATACGTCACCGCCAGACTCGTGACACTATCTGATTCGAGTTATTTCTATTTCTGATAATTCAAGACGACGAAACTGTGGTATGACACGATCCCGTTTCTAAATACAAACCTTATCTAAATTAAAGGGACCGGTGATAAAGGAGACAGTGAAAGAATAGCATGGCGACATTAATATTTACCGAGTATTAAAGTCGTCTATTGCACTAGAACTTGTACCGGGAATACAGAGCGTCGAATGTCACATTATGACTTTACATACAATTGTTATGCATCGGGTTCGTGTGATGACACTAATCGATCCGCTATGCGCTACTTTAACGCGCCAAATATTCGAGCACAGATAATTAAATATCGTTCATAAAGACGCAATGAATATTACTTAAATTTAATTGATGAATAAAAATTCCTATAAATAAAATCGTAATTTAATCACAAGCATGAATTTCTTACACAGATTATAATATTATTATTTTAATCGTTAAAGAAACTGATAATTAATCCTTGCCAATTTAAAAGATATTGCCTTTAAAAAATATTAAAAACTTAATTCATCTAAATATGTATAATAGTTCTTTGGCTCAGACTTACGTCTAACTTTAACGGAAAAGTGAGATTCCCGCCTCAATATATTTAATTGGTTTTCGTATCCAACGAAACCTCGGTAAGCATCCTTAACGAGATGTTCTTATAAAAATAGAAATCTCGTTATTACAAAGTTAGATTGGAATACTAACTTTCATAGTTGACGGGCTCGAGTTCGTTTTAATTCATTTATCACGATCAGAGATGACTCTGTCTTATTTACAGGAAACTTTACAAACTTGTCTTTACCTTTCCCAATGGAGATTTATTTTATAGAGATTCATTTACTTAGTTCACTTATAATATCTCTCCTGTGTAAATAAAATATTGTTTATTGTAATTCTCACAGACGTATATATTCCTAATATCATAACACTGAAACATGAAAGTAGTATGAGAGACCCTTAGAGGCGAAAATCTTTACCATAGATTAAGTGGTTCCGAATGGTTAACTGTAATACCTATTTCCTTGCGGCTCAGGGAGGCGGCCCGCCGTCCCGCGGCAGCTCCGCCGACGCCGACGACCGCACTCCGCCGCCGCAGCTGCCGCCCTCGCCCTTCATCCAACCGGGCGACGCCAAGCTCTTCGCGCCCTCTAACACTCACTACAACTTTAACATAGCGGCTCTCACTGATCCTTCTTCGTTGGCCGGTAAATATAAATTTCATCTTTACTGCCTTTGTGTTTGATTTGTTTTGAGGAAAATCGTTCGAAGGATATCCAACTGGGATAGCGTAATTATTGTAATATTATGTTCGTAATATTGCTAATAAGAAATAATCGGTGAATATACGGATTTAAATGAGTTTTTCAACGGAAGGAAATATATATAAATAATAAGATAGAGGGCTTTTAGATGTCTCAAAGCAAACGATCGTCCGGTGCGTTGAATGCATAAGAGCCATTGTGCTATTTCCAGGTCTGCCCAGCCCGCTGGCACCCGATGGCATGGCGAGCACCTCTCAAGGTTAGTTACGGCTTGTCTAGCAACAAGTTTATTTTATGCATTACCTACATATATTGAAACAAACGATATTTTAATGCACTGTCTGTCGTATGCCACCATCACCGCTTCCTCTCTGCTCTGTCATTATTAGGTTTATATATCATTATTAGGTTTATATTTTTACAAAATGTATGAGGCAATTATCACGTGACATATAATATTCTATAATATATGTATTCTAATTATGATATCTCCTCCTAACCTCTGTATATGTCTTCATTTTGTGCTGTGTTCTGTATTGAATATATTAATGTTAGCTTTTTGTGTTCTGGTTCGATGGACGCGCGTGGGTACAATCAGTTTTCATTCTTCAGACCTCAAACTATTCTGGTAAATGAGATTATGATTGATCATTGAACCAAAACGCAACGTGGCGTGCATGTTTAATGTATTGTAACTATAGTTTAATGTATTCTAAACAAAGAAGATTTTGCAATTTGCTAGCTTGTTTCTAGATGTGCCTTGAAATTACGCTAGGAAACTCCCTCGTCCCGTGTCTCCTCCTTCAGTTCGATTTTATTATCTTCGCATTTTTATTTTCTTATTTGTTTTTTAATTCTTTTTTTCTTTTATTTAATTTAATTCGAACCATACAATTGAAATCCATGTCATGCATTAAACATTGCGCAGTTCGATTGGCTGTAAAATGAACGAAAAACAAAATTGTCAAAATTCGTGTCCGTATTTAAAAAAAAAACAGAATCCGTGAAACGATTTAAATTTAGAACAAAATCCGTTGCGAGTGTTGTTTACTTTTGTCGACACGAAAAGTCGAATCCCGTGAATCATTCATGTTTCTAAAAACAGTATCGCATTACCCTTAATCACATTGTCTTGAGAAATCACGCCGGGGACGTACACGACCGGACAATGGAATTTTAGTAATGGTTACGTGGTGTCAGTTTATTTAAAAAAGAGCGATTTCATTGAAGAATACTAACACTTTTGTTCGAGAAATTTGAGAATGCACTCGCCGATCGCGTCCCGAGATTGTTATGAGACCGGCCGGTACACATCACCTCATCGCTGAGCTTAACTAAGCCGTAGGTCGAATAGGAAACAGTAAAATCAGCATTGCGTTACTAATACCGCTTATATCCGGCGCGTCGGATGGCTATCATCAAACAGTACAGGGGGGTGGCGGTGCTTGGAAGTAAAGAGAGGCTACGATAGTGAGTGCATTAAAAGTGCGTTCGGAAGCATCGACGGGGCTAACTGCTTGTGTTGTGACCAGGTGGCGCCCGCACCCCCCAGGAAGATTACCGATGCGAGCCCTGTAACAAGAGTCTCTCGTCCCTCACGCGGCTCAAACGGCATATCCAAAACGTTCACATGCGGCCCTCCAGGGAGCCAGTCTGTAACATTTGCCGGCGGGTATACTCCAGCCTGAATAGTCTCAGAAACCACAAGTCGATCTACCACCGCAAGCAGCAACCGCCGTCCGCCGGCCAGGGCCCCTTCTACCCCGTCAATTGACGCCCGACGAACCGCCCGCCATACACGTTGCCATTCGAAGAATCAAAGCTGCCATCCTAACCACCTAAAACGCCATAGTCTTGCCCGTAGACCGTTGTTAAGTTTAATGAAAATTGTAACGCGATATGTTCCTAACATTTGTACATAGCATAGTTTTACGTGTACGTTTGCATGCGCATCGCCAGACTCTTATACCTATTATGTATGTATGATGTATCGTATCGTTACTAAACTGTACGCTTGGTAAGCGTGGGCCGTTCGTACGCAGCGCACCCGCGGGCTCGGTACCGACGGCGCATCGCTTACACAGATCTCGCCTTC
>DWEM01003666.1:0-10441 GCA_018245935.1 Agara belti belti | reverse complement strand
GGTGGTGAGCCTATTGCCATACACCGGGCACACATCCAGACTCTGAGTCACTACTAGAAATTCTAAATTAGAAAAAAAAATAATAAATTACAATGAAATGTTTAGGCAATTAAATATCTAACTTTTTTAACAATAGACAATTTGAATAGATAAAATTGATGTTTCAACTGATATTTTATGATTTGAAAGATTAAATATTATTATTATGTTATTTTATTTATGTAAATAAAATGTTATTTTATTTATGTAAATAAAATAACATCTTTAACCAAATATAAAAAGGAAAGTAACTCACGCAATAAATAGTTATAGCATTTATTAACAAAGTTCAAGGGCACCAATTTTTTGGACATGAAAATTATAACTATACAAATACTATTATTGTCATGTTTTAATAATACACTTTCTTTAATAACAAGACAACAACTAATTTATTTGATTTCTGGATCAAGGCATGATCCTGTATATACTATTTCAATACTTCTGTTTACTAAGCATCTTCGTCAGAATCATTATGAGTTTCATTAATTGGCTCATTTATAGCACCTTCATCTGGTTTTCTAATAACCCCCAACTTCTCAGCAGCATCTAGACATTTCTGTGCATATTCTTTTGTTTTAATTTGCTCAGGGTCAGATATCCTTGTAAGGGCCATCAAAATTTCCATCACATCTGTTTCAAAAATGTTTGCAGCTATATCTCGGTCCCCAGATATAATATTATAGAGCATGTATGTTCCTCTATACTGAATTTCTTTTACAGGATTTGCCAAGAGGCACCTCAATGACTCTAACCATGGTTCTAAATCTAACAATTTCCTACAACATATCTTGCTGGCAGATGTAAGTATACACAAGGCCCCCGCTGCAGCCATTACTGTATCGACATCTTCTTCTTGACACAACAGGTACAAATATTTAGTTTTGTCATTATTACCTTCAAAAGTTTTAATTACTTCTTCTGATTGGAGCAAATTGCACACACATTGAGTCGCAGCTCTTTGAAGCATCAAATGGTCTTCATACAAATAATGCTCTATTTTTGAAAGACCTCCTTCTTTTAGTATCCTGTTTCTAGTTGTTTCACTCATGCCTGCTAGATTACAAAGTGCCATGAGGGCTTCAAAATTTTCTAAAGCACTACAATCAGGATGCAATAGTGCCACAAGTGGTCTCACAACCTCAAGATTCCTCTGTCCAGGAAAAGCAACTTCAGGATTGATGGTTATTCCAATTCTAGCAAGAGCTTGAGCTGCTTGCTTTTTGCCATTAGTTGTACCTTCTAATGCCATTGGTAGTAACACCTTTGCTCCACCTTGCTGGACTACAACACCTCTTAATTCTTGCAGACTACAAATTGCATTGAAAACCCTCGCAATTAATTCTCTTGAATTATGACTCTCCGTTTTCGACAAAGCCACAAGACCGGTAGTAACACCTGCTTTACACAAAATTGTTATTCTTTTATTAACAAAATCAGGGTCATCTAATTCATGTTGCTCCGGGACATGTTGTTTTGCAAATTTTGCAAGTTCTAACATCTCCGGCATAATTTCTTGTTTCTCATATGCATTGCAGAGATTTACTAGTGTAGTTACTACTCCATACAGGCAAGATTGGTCACCTGTCTTTGCCAGTTCTATAAGAGCTTGAATGGCAGCTTTGTCATCAACTAACTTTTCTTTTACATCTGCATCTAACGTAAGATATGAAAGACCTTCAGCAGCCCATTTCCTCATATCTTTGTCTTTGGCTGGATTAATCAAAAATTTTCTACAGGCTTCCGCTAATTTTTTAGTTGATCCCTCTGCAAATGGGCGTATAGAAGCATCATCACCACCAAAGCTCCCAATTTTACAAAGGCCAACTAAAGCTCTGACTCTCACTGCATCATCTTTGCTCATGTATAAGTTCTTCAAAATATCAGCACCCTTATTGATGATAGTTTTTGCTTTATCCTTCTTAGAAGCTGCTGCAATCAAACATTCGCATGCCACCTTCTGTTGAAGAGTATCATCCATTTGAGCCATCATTAAGACCATCTCCAAAATGCCATCTTTGGAAATAATGTAACTTCCAACATCTAATGGTCCTCTTAAAAGAGAAGTAATAGCTACAGTCACTCTTACTTTTGACTCTAAGTCTGGGGACAGCAGCTTATCCTTGACAAATTCATCAACTTGATTATTGAAGCGCTCTCTTGCCTGATCGTAATACATGTTTTCATAGATCCTTGCAAGACAGGCAGCTGCTATAGTTCTGGAAGAGTTAGTAATATTCAAGGCAGACTCGTATTTATACTCTTCCATTTCACTACAAACTTCCAGTAGTCTCTGTACTCCTCTGATCTCTACAAATCTCTCAGCCCAGTTTAGAGTGTTGTAATGACAATTCCTTAATACTAGCTCCATGATTGCATCTCTGGCAAGACCAGTAATAACTCTATTGGTTATGGAATATGTCAAACAAGTAAGTAAAGTATCTATTTCTGTATTATTTACTTCACATAATTTAGAATCTGGTTTAGAGTCTTTTGCTGTATCCATTCCTGAAAATGTATCTAGAACAATTTGCAAGCAGTACTGAGCAGCACCAACTCTCTCCTCAAAATCACTGTCAATAATCTCCAGAAACCACGGGATTCCTACTATTTTAATGATTTCTTTTGTTCTTTCAATACTTTTTTTACACATCTGTCCAATGACTCGAATTGAATTAACATATATGTCTGGATTCTTTTCAGACTTCACTAATTGCTGGATTTTATGCACTACACCATTTTTTAACATTATGTCAGCGCCAGTGTTTTCTTTGGCGAGAACCAGGAGATTAGCCATAGCTTTTTCACGCTTTTCAGGATCTTCACTTATCTCAAATGCCATTTTAAACATCTGGTCTACTTTATTACTAGTCTGTGCACTCTGTCGTGCCTTCTCCTGTACTACAGCATGGAGTCTTGAGAGGATGGGTTGGACCGCTTTATTTGTTGGATCAACAGTGAATATAGTTTTAGCATCTCTGTAAGCCTCCTCGAATTTCCCTAGACTCTCGAGCGCTTGAGAACGACGAAATAATGTTTTCGGATCCTCTGGAATTATTTTGAGTGAATCATCACAGTCCTTTATAACCTTATCATACGCCTTGAGCTTCAGATTAGCAGCCGCGCGGTTCTTCAGATACGTGGCCATGTCGCGTGAGTCCTTCTCCGTAATATTAATTGCTTTTGAATAAAGAGATATAGCTTCTTCATAGTTTTCAGATTTAAAGGCTTCATTGCCTTTATTTTTGTAGTTTTCAGCTTCTTCGTTATGAACACCCATTTTGCTTTTACTAATTAAATTAGTGCCCGCGAAACTTATATACTCGTAAAGAAACTTCTGGCACAATCTTGCACATGTTAGAACTGCGTTCCAAAATAGAAATTTTATTTTTATTCACATAGTGATCGTACTTCAGTAGGTAGGTACATATCAACTAACGTGTGACGTTCTGAATATTATTCAAAGACGTTGTCTTTAAATGAAATCTAAATATAATATACCATACTTCAGTCATAAGATTATACAAAGATGTAAAAACTAGATGTGAATCTATATTTGATTAAGGTAAATATGGCGTTATTTTTAATGTAATTTATAAATACGAATAAAACTCAGGACATCACATTTGTTGAGAACTAAAATTTTGCTATTCGAACGCTACCTGTCTTGTCAAATCTTATGTCATCTATGTTTTTAAAGGTTCTATCCTTACGCGTGTGGCTAACTACGATACTTATTCAGTATTAGATTAACAATAATATATTTTGTATGGAATTTTTATTTTAAAATGCATTATGTACATATAGCTAATACAGCTACAGTGTTAGAGCTTGAAAGGCAAACATAAAATTATTGACCATGCAAATTAATGATTATGGTAACATTGAATTTATTTTATAGCAACAATTTCATTTCATTATTAAAAAATCTCGATACCGCTGAACGTGTGACTTCGTTGTTTGAAATATTTCTAAAAAGAAACTTGCAAGGTTCTTCGCATAAATGGCTGCGATTAGCTTGTTAAACCCAAAGGCTGAATTTGCTAGAGCCGCACAAGCTCTGGCTGTGAATATTTCAGCTGCCAAAGGTATTCAGGATGTTATGAGAACTAACCTCGGACCTAAAGGCACCATGAAGATGCAAGTATAATCGTATAATTTCCTTACTACAGTTGATTATCTATTAGCTAGGTTAAGTTTTCACTAGGTCTTCCTAGTTATGTGAATGTTTAAGCGTAATTGAACTTAGTTTATTAATATTTTCCGATTTAAAATTCATGTGTCATACCCATGCCGAGTTACAAATACATTGTACTCCCGATTTTCAATTTACATTTCTATTTTATAACTAACCGGCGTGTATGAGAGTGATGAATGTAGACGAAGCGCGTCAGGTTTGCAAGGACAGAGACATTCGGCACTTGGTGCTTTCTGCCTACCCCATTAGGGACCTTGCGTGACGGTATGTTGTTTATTTTATAAGTAGCTTCTTTTTTAAGAATTTTGTAATTATTTGCCCTCGTCATCAAATACAAACTTCGTAACTGGGCATGGAAAGAACCCTTCATATATCGTTATAGGTTGGTGTCTGGCGCGGGAGATATAAAGATCACAAAAGATGGCAATGTCCTGCTGCACGAGATGCAGATTCAACATCCAACCGCATCGCTGATCGCGCGTGCTTCCACTGCCCAAGATGACGCCACAGGAGACGGTACCACATCCACTGTGCTGCTGATTGGAGAATTACTGAAGCAAGCCGACATTTATATTAGTGAAGGTAGGATTTAAAATTTGACTCGTAACAGCATTAAAGTTCAGCTATCTCTAGGCTATAAATTAATATAAGATGTTTGTGAAATCCATTTTCTGCTGGGAAACTTTAATGAAGAATTAAAAAAAGGTTTTACTTTTAAACAATTTGCATTTAAAAAGATATGTTACTTTAAGAACTTTGATGTTATTTTAATATAACCATTGAACTGGCTTCAACTCTTTTTTACTGGTCACAGGGTCTATACCACTCTGCTCTGTTTAGAATTTTGCTTGACCACACTGCTCCAGTACAAATGAAATTATTCTCAATTAAATCTCACAGGGCTTCATCCTAGGATCATCACAGAAGGCTTTGATGTTGCCCGCATTAAAGCCTTGGAAGTTTTGGAATCACTCAAAACTCCCATTGAAATAAAGAGAGAAAACTTACTTGATGTTGCCCGGACGTCATTGAAGACCAAGGTAAGTGTCTTATTTTAATAATCATTATTATATATACTAAGATACTCAGTGTAGGCCAGCAATGTTATGTTCAACTGGCCTTATGGTCGAGTGGTTAGAGACCTTGACTGTAAAACTGGAGATTGTGGGTTCGACTCCCACCCAGGACAAACATTTGTGTGATGAGCACATTTATTTGTTCTGTGTCTGGTTGTAATAAAAATATCTGTATAAGTATTATATCGTATGTATACATGTATATTTATCAGCTGCCCGATTACCATAACACACATTAATTGCCTAATTTGGAATCGGATAGCTGTGTGTGGGATTGTCCCCAGTTAATGAAAGTTGGAAACGTCAACTATTTACTCATTTAAAAATGTAACTGTGATTAATCTATCTGCCTTATTTATTATATACAGAAAAAACAACGTGGACATCAATACATTCATAATAATAGAGGATATTTTTGAATATTTTATTTATCCTCACAGGTGCACAGTAGCTTAGCCGATGTACTGACGGATGCTTGTGTGGATGCTGTTCTTGCAATTCGCACACCCAACAAGCCCGTCGACTTACACATGGTCGAGTTGATGGAAATGCAGCACAAGACAGCAACCGAAACCACGCTTATAAAAGGTCTAGATTTTTCTGTCAGGTGTTAAGTGTTATTTGACACTTGCTGCAAAAATATGCTGTATGGAAATCTATAAACCACTTGTAGATATTTTTAATTGATCTCAATTTTCAAAAACCCAAAATATATCATAATTCATATGTAGTCTACATAGAAATGAATGAAAAAAAGAGCTTTATTGAATAACATGCTGTGAAACCTGATTAAATTCAAATTAGCAGTGGAATATTATGGGTTAATTTTGAAATTTGTCTGTGAGAATTTATATTTAAACATTATATATAATATAACTATCATAAAACATCCGGTAATTCTGTAACGGGAGAAATTATTTTAATCATGTTAACTTTTGTTCAGGGATTGTAATGGATCACGGAGCCCGTCACCCAGACATGCCAAAACGTGTAGAAAATGCATACATTCTCACCTGCAATGTGTCCCTCGAGTATGAGAAAACAGAGGTTAACTCTGGCTTCTTCTACAAGTCTGCAGCGGACAGAGAAAAGCTTGTTGCTGCTGAAAGGGAGTTCATTGATCAGAGAGTTAGAAAGGTATGTTTTATTAAAATTATATTACTTTTATATTTCTTCACCAATAGCTTTGAAATTTTAATATACCTTTACGGATTTACCTTTTTTTCATACCTTGTTGCTAAGAAAAAGAAATATATTTCATCAAGTTAAGTATTTCCATATTATATATAACATAGGAGTCATACGTATGTCCTTTGTTTTCAGATCATTGCTCTGAAGAAAAAGTTATGTGACGGTACAAACAAAACGTTTGTGGTCATCAATCAGAAAGGCATTGATCCACTTTCTTTAGATGCTTTTGCCAAGGAGGGCATTGTGGCTCTCCGTAGAGCCAAAAGACGCAACATGGAGAGACTGGCCCTCGCCTGCGGTGGTATGGCCATGAATTCCGTCGAAGACCTCTCCGTTGACAATCTAGGATATGCTGGTGCTGTTTATGAGCATATCCTCGGGGAGGATAAATATACATTTGTAGAAGAATGCAAGAATCCTTTGTCCGTTACTATTCTTATCAAGGGCCCCAACAAGCACACGTTAACACAGATTAAAGATGCAATAAGAGATGGTCTCAGAGCGATCAATAATGCCATTGAAGACAAATGTGTGGTGCCCGGTGCGGGAGCATTTGAAATTAAAGCCAACATGGAATTGTTGAAATATAAGGACACTGTTAAAGGAAAAGCCCGTTTGGGCATCCAAGCGTATGCCGAGGCGCTGTTGATTGTTCCTAAGACGCTGGCGATTAACTCCGGATATGATGCTCAAGATACAATTGTAAAATTGCAAGAGGAATCACGCTTAAGCCCAGATCCCATCGGCTTGGATTTGAGCACCGGGGAAGCGATCAAGCCAACAGACCTTGGAATACTTGACAACTACATAGTAAAAAAGCAAATACTGAACTCTTGTTCAGTCATTGCCAGCAACCTCCTCCTTGTGGATGAGATTATGCGAGCTGGTATGAGCAGCCTCAAGGGTTAATAATAATTCGAAAAATTTCTCTTATTATTAAATTCTTCTATGTTCACAAACATAATTTGTAACTTGATTTAATTTTCTTTCCATCATTTGTTTAATGGGCGGCACATTAATTTCGTGTGTAAATTGCACACAATCGTTTGCATTTCTAATGACACCATTAATATCGATGAGTATTAATATCTTAATAAAGTGCTTATAATAACATATGTCTTTTATTTGTAAAATGCTTGGTAACCCTGCAGGATATAGTTAAATGAAAAAATATATAATTTTTATATTATTTATTTAGACACTTATAACACATAATGCTTTCTTAAATACATCCAGTGATATTCTATAGTTCTAATTTAACAATTAGTAAATAAAATGCATAAAACATGTTCAAAATGTCAATGAAATTAAGATTATCCTTAGTAAGAATGTGTTCAAATAGTTGTACTATTTGAGCATGATAATGCAACACTACTGGAGAACAAGTTTGGTGTTAATTATAATTTATTTTAATATAGCGAGTATTGCAGTATTATTTTTTTGGAAAATGAACACAAAATAGATACAACAAATTTTTTTATACCATCACGCCAGGTCCCTAACAGATAAGCAGAAATAATAATATCAAAAATAAAAGTATAAATGTACCTATAGCTACTATATGATAACAAAAATGCCTTTATAAAGCTTACAAGATATTAAAATTAAAATAAAATAAATATTCAGTGTTAAATCAAAATTGTATGCATGCATATCGTCACGCCAGGTCCCTATCGGGGTAGGCAGAAAGCACAAAATTAATGTTGTATTTTGACTACATTTAAAAATTTTATTCTTTTTCTAAAAATTCGTGAACATAGCATACTTTCTTTGTGATAAGATTATGTCGTTAAATATGTAATTAACATTGACTAGTTTATGAATTCGAACAAATTAATAAGTGGAGTCTATTGAACTAAGCACAATAGCATGATTACTGATGTCTTAGTTTGTATTCCAAAAAATTTACATCCAAACTTAAAAAAACATTATTCAATATCTAGTTAATTTTATTTCAATTGTCAAATTTTACCGCCATATGTTATGAAACAACAACTAAGAGGATTACTGTTACAGAGAAATATTGAAGCCAAAGGATTTGTTAAACTGTAAATGTATTTATCTTCTAAAATACTGTGCTTTATGTAACAAATTTGCACTTTTTTTTCATCCTTCACCTTTGAATTAGGAACAAATGTAAAACAATTTAATTTTGGCACAAGCTGATGCAATAACATAGACCTTCTCTTCCCGCTCTTGCTATGGTACGTTAAGACTAGTATTCTAATATTACCTACACAATTACTATATCTATATCATATTCGCTATGAATCATTTCAAAAACATGAATAAATCAATCAAAATGCATTTAAAAAATAATTGCTGACAGTGAGTTACTTTGTTACTTATTATTTGTTCTTTTTCGTGATTTTCAACTTAAGATACAGGACGAGAAACATTTTTAACACTACAATTTTATGTATAAGAAAAATATTTTAGATTCATTGCATACATTATTTATAAAAAATTAATGCATTCACTGTGTAAATTCTTATCCATAATGATAACAAAACATCAAAATGAGTCAACAACACCAGAAATCCACATTTTTATTGAGGATTATGCAAGCAATACATTTTTACAATTATCAGTACCAATCAATAACCAATGTATTTTGGATGAAAACTCACAATATCAACATTCACTCTGTGAGATACATAAAACAAGTTTGAAATACAAATTAAGTATAACTATACTCTAGGACGAATACGAATCAAGTAAGTAACCATTGTTTGTCTGTTTGTATCATAAATAAGTACTAAAACTCTTTTCTTAAATTCATGAGTAATTTAATTGGTTACGGATTAATACTAATGACTGACATATGTATGGAATGCAGTATGTGGAACTCAGGAATAGGAACTTGTTAACTGCGGCACCAACCCCTTAGCCTTTTTGGCTTTTATCAATTCAAGATGTAAACACTAAATACATTTCATATATGTACTATAAAACAAAACATTTATGTATAATCCACCTCAAGTTGATTTGGATACATTCGAGATAGTGATAACACAAATATATGTTATAACAACAATAAAAATAAATAATTTTGTCCTATAAACAAATGTGGAGCGAAGACACCTCAATATAAGTTAGATTCAAGTAAAGTAAGTTTAATAAAGCTATAGATTCGCTAAGAAACCTTGGATTCAAACTGTGAGAACTATATCACTACAATAGCATACTTATACATTATATCGTTATAGGACATACTTTGTTTAACTTTGTGATTCCATGAGAAAATTATTAAACATCAATAATAATTAAATAAACATATTTAAGTGCTTACTACTGTTTCGGATTTCACGTAACCCCGTTCCCAATTTAAATGTTGCATCTAATACATATAATTAAGTCTACAATTGTGAAATTACTTCTATACATCCATAGTAATATATTAAGATTGAATGAAAGCACGTATTTTAAACACATGTTAATGCAGCGGTGACTTAGTTTTGTTTGGCGGCGATAGCGGCCCGCTCGTTGACATCAATCGTAGCCAGGTTGATGGACGCCACAATGCCGTGCAGAACGGAAATGGCCGCTTTCAGTACAGCGATCGGAAAATACGCGATAGCGAGCAATTGGAATAATCCGAAGCCCAACACTGGAAATAAATAATACATAAATAAAGCATGGGACACAAATGTTTATTCTCAAGCCCGTGTATATGTATGAAGAGTGATGAATGTTGCAGAAGCACATCAGGTCAATAAAGATAAAAGTATTTATTATGTTTTCTTTTCAACCCTTACAATGTTCCACTGCTGGACTCGGTCTCGGAATTGGCAGACTTAAGTTAAAGCAAGTATAGTAAGTGATATATAAATTTTAAATTATAAAATAGTTAACTACAATAAAAAAATAATAAGTTGTATTATTACCTGGAGGTCCTGCACAGAAGTGCATCACATAAAGAGCAGCATAAAAACCC
>DWEM01003665.1:0-10441 GCA_018245935.1 Agara belti belti | reverse complement strand
TTTAATTTTTAATTAATTTTAATTTAATTTTTAAGTGGACTGCCTTATTTATTACGTAGTGAATTAAAATTAATATTACCACGTAAACCTCGTAAGTTATCGGATGTTTTTCCATATAAATTGTGAAAGATGGGAAATAAAAATTATATCAGTTAAAATGCATTTACCGTGGCATACATGTGCACAAAAAATATATGTGCATGGTGCCTTTAAGGAGGGTAAAACAAAGTAAACATACACACATGATTTCTTCATAATAAACGGATTAACCAATTTTGATCTCGTTCACGGACCTGTTTGGTCACTGATACCTTTGGCTTCCATGTAAGGCAACAAATGAAAAAAAATGTTATTCAAAACAATAAAACAAGTATCTTGCGTTGATTCAAATTTATTTATATAGAAGTAACATTTGCTTCAACTTACTTTCGGTACTGTCATAGCATTTAGCAATAAACACTTACTTTTAAGGAACTTTGTATGTACGACATTGTGCTACTTAATTCCCTCATGCGCTCTCTTTACCAATAACCACTCTTTATTTTACAGCGTTAAGGTAGGAATTGACGATGATGTATGCTAAAGCTTAAATTTTGTTATTGTACAGATAAAGAAATGTTTTTTACCTTTAAAGTATATAATCATTACGACATGCTCCTCATTTCGTGATTCCTTTATTGACAAGGTCATTTATTAAAAATATTTGTGTTTGTCTTTCACGTTACGTTAGTGATGGTAAATAATTAAAAGATTAAAAGATAAAAAAACATTAAAAGATGGTAAATTTTTGTAACTGTAATAAGTTCCGTTTGAAAACTGACATGGGATTATATAAACGTGTTTAGTTGGAAAATTGTTTTGTGAATTGGTATTCAAACTTGTTAAATGCTAGTGTTCCGCATTGCGCAACGACTCTTGCTAGTCGTTCCTTTGGGACTAAAGTAAATTTCCTTATTATCTAAAGGTTAAGGTAGAGCCTTATGTCGAGCTCGCCTGCTTTAACACGCTGGTGTAGCTAGCTCTACCTTGAACCTACAATGATTTAACGTTATAGAATAATGTTTAGAGATCACCATTGCCCATTTCCATTTGTAATATCACGCGTTAATTTATAAAACTAATTACTATTTAATTGTTTTATACAAAAATTTAATGTTAATGTCAGTCGTTGACCGGGGAATACAATCCTTAACTCTTGCGTACCATGTTTACTCGGTTATGACCCGACCATCTGAATTGTCATAAAGATTCAGATCTATCATGGTATGTAGCCAATATTAAAATAATAATATTTTCATATTGCAGTATTTTTATAGCATATAAAAAAATTCTGCATCTGGTTGGTGTTACTTTCATACAACTTTTTGAACTGAAATGAACTTCGAAAAGTTTCATGAAAACCGAAACACGGCAAGGCTAAGGTTCCATTTAATTTTTCCCTGTCGTATATCACAGGAAGCGAGAAATAAACTCGTAAGCCTAAAGAAAAATACTTTCTTATTTTTATATTATTACGGAGTAGAATCTTTTTGCAATAAAGTATAGTAGGAAATGGTGATAACGCCAGTATTTTATTACAGAAGTTGTTATACTTAAACAAATATTATTGTATCACCCTATATAATTGTATATTATAATTCACATAATTCACACTTGTATATTATTGTATGTTATTTATATATTTTTTATTATAATATAATTACTATCATCTGTATTTCCAAGAAGATAAATTAAGTAGTAAGAGTAAGAGTAAAAACGTCGATATATTGTGATTTTTAATAAAAATGTGTGGTTTATGAAAATGGCTATTGAATCAATTAACGTTTGTAGGATCAATCAAATGGTGACATTAGCTGAAAACAATTTTTTTTTCTTAAAACATTACCAGTTTATTAAGCATCATTTGTTGTCATGCTGAATTAATTATTTGATCAATTTATTAAGGTTTTACATTAAAATATTTTGTTATCCACTATAGGTACTGAAAAAGTTATAGAAACAAAGGCGTCATGTAAGAGATAAGATTGTGAATTGTTGCCAAAGGTTTATTGCACAATAACTGTTGTCTTACCGGTGATCAGCTTAGTACGGAGTTGGTGCCGAGTACTAAGGACGATTGCCGAGGGTCAAATCGCCCTAATTGCCAATTATGGAAGCATCAATGAGAACAGACCATTTAGCCCTTCGTTCGAACGATATTGATGCTGCGCTCAATTTAGAATCAAACGATTTATTTTCTTTTCCATTTCTTTTTTTATTTAATGATGTATATTTTTGAGTTTGAAATTAATTTTTTCGTAAACGTAATACCTACCATAATGTTAGAGCAACATTTTCATTGATAAAACTGGACTTTTTTACGCTGATCGAAGTTGGTTTTATAATTTTTTTTTAACTATTTATAGTTATATATATAAGGAATATATATAAGGAAAAACCGAATTCTTAGAGCATTAAGAAAAGTAGCAGTAAAGAGTTGCATCTCATAATATCTCTCGAATCATTGTCTTCGCTTGCTTGTTTTGTTTTTCTATATAGCTATGTATTTTTACAGAAACTAATTAAATTTCTCGCACGGATCAAACAGGAAGAAAACAGGACAAAACAAGAAGAAAAACATACGAATAACACCGCTCATAAAAGAAAAAGTAACAGAGACGAAACACCAGTCAGCACACATCACTAAATTGGATTTCGATTCGGCGTTTTCCGTAAGAGCGTCACTAAAACGATTACAGGACAAAAGCGTCACATAAAAGATAAGACGTGGCGTTGCTATCGTCATCTGCGTATAATGGCCGGCGTCATCCCGGACAATGGCGACGACGGAAGACGACACCGGGAGGGAATGCCGGAACCGAGTTGTTCCGGATTGACAGGGGTCGATGAGAACTTCGCTTGTACGGAATTGAAATTTTTGTAACAAACAACCTGCACAATTCATGTTACGATTTTTTTTTAATGAACAATTATTTGTTGCCATGTGCTTCAGAAATTTTTAAATAAGACTATTAAGACAAATTAATAAATCTCATGTTTTAATGGCTATTATTATGTGATTGTTATAACTAATCCTTTCATTTTTTATTCCTTTTATACATGCTATATCCATTTAATTCAATCATACACAGATGCTTTTGTACCTACTGATCAAAGGTTTATAGGGTTAGTAAATCGAATGAGCCAAAAAAATTAACACCTAGTAGTATTACGTCTGGTAACAAAGAACAGAACGTAACAGACACGAATACAGAGCGGGTGCCTTCATTGTTTTATGTAAAAGTTATTTAGATATATTGGATATCTTCCGCTTCAAAAGTAATTTAGAGTCGTTTAAATTATAGCTTTCCGCTTAATAACCCCGCTGAAGAACATAAAATACATCTGTTGCAGGCATAAAACTGAACTCAAATTTAATATACCTATTCTACAATGAAGTGTTATGAACGACGAGCAATCAGTACGATTAATAGTACGTTAAATCAGATTGTCATAATTGCTGTCAGTTCTTGGAAATATATGTAATGCGATTAAATTTTGTTTTACGATTTTTGTAAAGTGCATAGACTCTGTTTCTAAAAAAACGAATCGTTATATACTAATATTTTTAATGTTATTAAATGAAACGAAATAGACAGACACAATTTAAGTAACTGCATCTAAGTAATGACTCGGGGTTTAGGATTTCGTTTCCGAACTGCGGTTTTCTTTGTGTATGATGATGCCACCATAAGTTGACACACTGGTGCGAGTATTCTATCAAATTGTATATAAATGTATGTTACATGTTGCAAATTAAAATAAATATTATTTTGATAATTTCATAATAGTGTTATTTCTTAACGAATTTCAGGTACGTGATTACTTTTAGTAAATCGTAGTGCGGTTGCAATAATATCTAAAGATTAAGGTTATGGAGAACGAACGACAGGCAACTAGGGCAGGGAAAAAATTAGCGAGATAACATTCAGTTTTATTGCATGCCGTTCGTCTACGACGAAATTCAGGGGCGACGTAAATGGACGGCGCGACGTGCTCTTTTTATCTTCGAACGAGGAGATCTTGGACTGACATCGAACAATTTTTTGTAAGGGGAATTGCGAAAAGCACTCAGTCGCTATATTCGAAGGACAACTGAATATAAATGTGGTTAGAAGACAATGAGACAAGAGAAAAAACGCAAGCCTTTATTGAAACTGTAGCGAAGTCTTTAAGCAGCAGTGTGAGAATACTATGCTAAATTAAAACTAATGTTGCTTAGTTTTATACATGTTAACTAACAAATCTCGGGCTATTTAAACTTCTTAGACCCATGAAAGTAATACCATTTCCATTTACATATGACACTTGCGAGCCCTATCAGGCCTTTGCCCTTGATGGAAAAGTACCAAGCCCAATTTTATTTTACTACAATCTGAAGAGCGGACGCCTGAAAGTTAATCAAGGAGAGCGTGTTTTGTGCAATTTGTAGGGCTATTTGACCCTTCATAACAGTCACCGGGATCCTTAATAACAATTTCGTTTTAAAAACGAGTCCCACTGAAGCGTAAACCATAGAATCGTTACAGAAACCACTTCACAGAAGCATTCTTTTTTCATTTTAGTACGCCGTTTTAGTAAACTTTTGTCCATCTACAAAAATACATCAAGAACTTTTAAATACATTATTTTGCAAATTTTTTTTCTTTTTTGTTTTTTTTTTTTTTCAATTTTCATTTATCGCAAACCACATCGCAGTGACAAACCAACCGTATTTAATGCTGGAATACATTGAATAGTTACACAGTTAATTTTGATTATAAATTGTGTTTTCTGCTTTATTATTGTTTATTCTAAGTTTACACACACATTCACGCCCTTGAACTGAAAAAGATCCTACACCATTTCACGTAATACGACTACTGTTTTGTCAAATTACGTTATTTTAGGGCGGAAATTTTAATAGCCCTTTATTTAGGGACAACGGCTCTCCGTGCTTTATATGTGACAATATTATGCCCTCGGCTCCGTTCGGAGAATTGATATTATAATATTGATATTATAATATATAATAAGCATAATCTTCTTTATATGCTGAAATAGTACTATCTGTACAAACATTACACATACTCGTATCATACATATAAACAAAACTATGTATATTTTTCCTGTTATACATATAACGATAAATACTTATAAGTAAACAATCATCCACAGTTGTATACTTGACATATACAGTTTTATATTAATTCCAAATTTGAAATTAATTGACATATGTCCGAAACTACTGAAAGTGAATTAAAATACATTTTAAAGTAAGTAGGTATAATTAAAACTAAAAATTATATTTCAATAGGAAAACAGTTACTTAGTCAAAAAATTTCGAAAACTGAATAATAATAACTAGGTACGTGGTACAGAGGCTGCAGTAGTTGAGCAGAAGAGACATGTCCAGCTTGACGCCGCCGCTCACAATGTACGCGAACTCATTATCTCTAGTGAGTTGGGCGAAAGCCTTCAGCTTGCGGCGTTCGATCTTATCTAAAAACATCAACACAACATAAACATTAAAATGTTAATCAGCTTTCATTACAAAAAATATTTTAGCTACAAAATGAGTCAGTTCTACGAATGAAACAATTGTCTCCTCTCATACTAAGAAGGTATCACAAACTTCTTCTCAACACTTCTCAAACCATCTCAAACCTTTAAAAACATTATGGAGAAATCCGATGATGTTTAGGTTTCATTGCATGTTCCCCTTCGTGGTTACAGCTGGTGAAATCTAATAAAACTTTTAAAATTTCAGTACATGCTACTTAAACTATGTATTTGAAAGTACTTTGCGTGCATGCCAGGATTTGAACCTTAAATCCCCGGAGCAGCAGACGTACTCGTATTAGACTTATTTATCAGTGTACATAAAACCATGTATTTACAAAAATAGGTATTTCGTTAGGGACATAAAAATAATGTAAGGAACGTTTCCGTAACATAGGAAAAGGAAAGAAAATAGGAAAAATAAAGGAATGAGTACGGAAATTGGACGGTGGAATGTAACTTACAAAAATACTCGGCACATCTACACTTGATTAGAAAATACTTTTTGTTATACCGGACTCTCTCATATTTATTTTATGTTATTATTAACTATAAAGTTATTTATATTCATACACGAATATGTACGATTTATAGGTTAAACATAATTAAGTAATTTAATTATGTGTTCCTTGCCATAAATACAGCATAAAAAGGAGTTTGAATTTGTACTGATTGGTGTCAAACATAATCAACATTTTTTTTACAGCCTCAGATTTTGAAGTGATATGAAACGCAAGTGTTAATACTCATTTCTCCACAAAATAATTGGTAACTGACACTGCGTGGATTTGATTAATTGCATTTAAAACCGTACATTAGTATTTCTACCGAACGAACATCTTCAATGATCAATTAATCCGTGAACCGTACTCTTATCACAGGGCCGGCTGATTGTCAATTAAGTTAATGAAGATTCTTTTTTGGCGAAAACATTGAAGGTTCCCTTGTCTAATTACAATGATTGCACGACTTTTGGAAATTAAGATGAAACAAAAGGTTTATTTGCAGACGAACTGTTCTTATATTGTATGAAATGACCGTTTGGCACAACCGTTCTGGATTCGACTACCGACCAGATTTATAATAAATATGTATTTCGAAGATGAATTTGGATTACTATTTCTACGTCAAGCAGTGAGATTTGTGCTTTAAAATAAGAACATACGTTTTACATTTTTGTGCAATAACTTTATTGTCATATTTATGTAAGTCGTTATGTAAAAGATAGTTACTTGTTTTATATATTGTTACAGGCATATAATAAAATCATTAATTACTGTGAATGTGTGTTGTACTCTTAATTATATTTCCCTTTAACCCTTATTGTATTGTACATAACTTGGAATGAGTAGAGTCAGCTCCATAGTCTGCCTCGTTAGTCTAGTGCGTGTTGGCAGACTTACATGCCAGAGAGAGAAAGTACTTCACGGAGAACACTAAAGCATGCGGATTTCCTCGCTTGTTACGTGTTACCGCTGGTGGGGGAGAGGGATTCTGACCGCAGAAATATTTTAATGTAATTGTATTTCACGTTAGTCATTCTACTAAAAAGATATATCTATGAAATTTTACCTGAGTTTTGTAGACATGTAACGAATTTTGTGTAATGAATCATCTGTATTCACAAAGGATACGGAAATTACGTTTGCCGATGAAACACGTCGCACAAATTGACAATCGATCTTTGCGTTTTCACCTCCGACGTACAACAGACTTAGTATAAATAATAACAGGAAGGTGCCTTATAAATGATTTTTTTCTGTCTACTCTAATTAATGTATTAAATAAATCAAATAGGCAATTACAATTTATTTCACTGTGATTGAGTTTTCCATTAATTAATTGTGTTTAAAAAATAACTTGTTTACAAAGCTGATATGTTTTAACTATTTGTAATACCTAAATATGTAGTAATATTTATTAACCATGACTTCAACTGGACACCATTTAATAAAACTTAACGGGGATAATTTTAATGTCTGGAAATTCAAATTTTCTTTTAAAAGTGGTGTTGTCAAATCTGTTTCAATTTAACTTTATTTTATCTACGATTAAGAATTTACTTATAATTATGTCCTAGATTAAAAGCAACGAAAAATAAACATCGACAACATTGACACCATAAAAGTAAAAATATACTAGGAAATAATAATTGTTAAGAATTAAGAGTAAACTGAACTACAATTACCTTATAAGTTACTTGGACAATACTTCCAAACTTCGGAATAAAATTTCAGCTCGGCCTAGAATTCATAGCCTCCATAAACTGTATAAAAACTTCAAACTTACCAAGATTCATAAAAGTTGTAGCTTCAAACAGCATCTTCCGTATTTCAATAACTTGATTCGCGGTGACGCTTGCAAAATAACATGGAAATATCATAAGCAACGTATACTTTGTACATCGTAAAAATGCGTATGTAATGATGAATTTCTGCACCTAAAAATGTAAGACAATACGTGAAAAACCGTCAGCACACACATTAATATAATATTATTTGAGATTTTATACTATAGCCTACTACACTGGAGAAGTGCGGATTGGTAGACTTCACACACCGCAGAAAAGATTATGTTGTAATTTACTTTACAGTATGCAAGTTACCTCATGATAATGTTTTCTTTCACAGTTATAGCGAGAGGGATATTACGTTTTATAAGTTATGAAACGCACGTAATTTTGTAAACTCCGGGAGACGTGCCAGGACTTGAAGCGAGACCATCGAAGTGGGAGACAAAAATTCAAACCACTGGGCTCTCACTGTTTATTATACCATTACATTGCTATTGTTGTATTCGTCTATACATGCAAGTGAACAATTCGTACAATTTTCAGTTTGGTCCTTCCAGCCTCTTAGGTACTAGTGCGGTATTGGTTAATCATAGCGAATTAATTTTGATATACCAATACTATAATTTCGTCTGTATAAGATTTCGTGGTTATCTTTTTAAATATAAAATGCAATTCGTTATAAAGTAAACATTTTTCAATCTATCAATCTTTTTCGATTGCTCAATTGTTTACAAAATTGCATAAACGACGTACGAATTTTCATTACCTTCTTAAGTCACTAAATGTCGAAGTACACGTGTTTAAAATATTCATTAGCTGGACGATATACTAACCAAAGTGTCTGTTCCGTTGGTTTGCACTATTCTTGTGATATATTTCATTACTATTGTAGTGTTTAAACCAGAAGCAAACAATAATATAAGTATCTGAAATAAAAATGACATCAATATTTTTATATAAGAAGGAGGTTCTAGAACCCTTGTTGCGAGGTTGCACTGTTAATAAATACCCTTAAACCAGAATAGTACCCTTAACATTATATAACTACCAACTATCCTTAAACAGCGAAGCTGGTCTGAAGATCAATATAACAATATAATTCAAACAATCTTCAAATGTAACAAAACTTTGTGCAAACTTTAATCCTAAATAATAGACCGATACAAGTGTCTATGGAAATCACTTGGCATACTCGTTCTATAGTTCTGTAACCCAAAAAGGTCCAATGGAATTTTACAAGTCGACTATAAAAAAATTAAAACAACAATGATGAGTAAATAAAAGAGAAAAAAACAACTTTCATTGTAACTACAAATTGCCAAAAAGAACTTAAATCAAAAAAGATAGAGACGGCAAATCTATAGGGCTATAAATATAAAAAACAGAAATTTACAAGAATTCCATAGATTTACATAGATTACCGGTAGTCCCATAATAGAATTCAGCTGTTCGCAGCATAAGTGTAGCAACTCATACAGTTCATGCAAGGAACTAGTATCCACTTTTATATTTTTACTTAACGCTTCAAGCTTCTTCACGTTCTCACTCTTTGATACTCCTCTTTTCAAATTTGTCGGTAAAATTTTATCTACGTGGGCTTTAATAACATGAAGTCTTTTCAGTACAGATGTGATTAAAAAGCAATAGAACATGTATTCATTATCATGCCCCAAAAACGCTGCGTATAGTATAAAAAGCCAATAGGCATTTTTAGAGTAAGCAAAATATAAAATTAATGGATATTCAATACAAACATAAGTAATGACTAAAATAAAAATATATCGCACTTTATCCATTGGGTAGATAACATTAATATCGCTTTCAATTTTTAAGGCGATGTCAAATGAAGTGAGCTCCTTGATGTATATTTTAAGGGTCTTTCGTTGCAAAAAGATAGCATTGAACGCCAGTAACAAATATTCTATGCATATAGTAGTTTTATATACAATAAAAGTCAGATTTGATGTTTGGGTTTGGAACATTATTATCACAACACAGACGGTAAGGGTGAGGCTGATAATATAACTGATTATCGATACATAAAGTTTCACATTTGGCAACAGATAAATCCGGTTAATTCCAAGGAACGTTCCTAAGCAAATCATGTATCTCAGTTTCCATATAATACTTTTTGTATCAGATGTAAAATTGTTTGTTCGCGGTATTGGAATGTCACAAGGCGTTACTTTCCTACTAGCGTTTGAAGCTTTCATTGCTATGATTTGAATTGTAGCCGTGTATGCTTCTCCCGAGGTTAGGATAACACTAGAACGACTCGTGAACAAAAAAAGGTAATGTATAGCAATTATAAACGAATAAAACGTTGCTTGATATGTATCGGACATTTTCAAATTGATCATTAGAGTCATATTATGGCAATTAATTTAAGTAATTAAGTTTTTTATTGACCTGAAAGTGTAATATCGAAAGATAATCTATTTAGAAACATAATATTGAGTCATGAATTATCTACAGCTATTTTGTATAAGTAACTAGCTTTGCCCGCGGCTCCGCCCGCGTGGAATACAATGTGTCACAAAGTTTTTCAATAACCCGATAAATTTAAAT
>DWEM01003664.1:0-10442 GCA_018245935.1 Agara belti belti | reverse complement strand
ATAATTTATAACATCTCTAAGGTGTGCAGGTTTCCTCACGATGTTTTCCTTCACCGTTATAGCAAGTGATATTTAAAATGTTTCTTATAAAACGCACGTAACAAATCGAACCCAGACCCCCGCGGCGTGTGAGGCTGAATTTCAAACCACTAAGCTATCACTGCTTATGTGGCTGCTACACGTAATATCAAATATACATATTTTTAATAAGTGTCTATGCCATGCTATTGTGTTGTGATTAGCAAAACGATCTGTGACACGAAGGCAGTGATCTGAAACCATATCGATACGTAAAAAAATTGTTTGCTTCTAAACACACACAAATGCGCTGACTCTAACCAGGCTCTGTTTACCGGTTGCGTTATTATTATTATATAATTTCACGTATAGTAAAGTTTTTGAAACGTTTCAGTCCCTATAAGTGCCTGAGTAGTTATTACTATATTCATTCTATGTTTAAAACTTACGATGCCTCTGATGATGAAGGACAGTAAAAACAAAAATTCTCATCAACGTGACACTGTATAAAATTTAATAATTAATACCTTAATCTAATTAAATTACCTCGTGTAAAGTTTCGTCTTGATCTGTAATTCCATCTTATCGATGCTTCTTTACTTAATTTTATTTATTTATTTAACAGTTTTAGTACAATGGAAATTTTACAGAAACAAACATATTAAATTTTGTACTTGGTACTGTTTATCTCCTGAAGAGATCTTTTCAAGCAGACCTAAGGACGGAGAGGGCATAACGAAATCCAATTTAGTGTGTACTACAAATATATAAATATATATACAGAAATAGTTACAAGTATACTTAATTTTGAAATAGTTATACTTAATTTTATATGTGAAATTCCATTTTGCACTCGTGTTTCCTTCCCAGTCTGCTATATAGAGGTGTCTAATTAATTTTCTTATCAAGCCTGCGTCTAAATTCATCGTTTTTACTTATGTAGAGACTACGGTATCGCCCACATCGATAATAATCGTGTGTGAGATACGCTAGAAAATAAAGCGTTATTAGTATTAAATCGATGATCCACCATCCGAGCTATTATCATATTCGTAGCTTAAATCACGCGTAAATCAGTATTTAATGTCGTGCAAAATGTATTGACGAACGTTCCCATTTGTTTTCTATATTCCGTTTCCTAATCGTGCAGTTTCTATGCGTCTGTTATAGAGATATGTTCACTGGCTTTCTAAGACTGAAAGTGTGGTGTGGTACTTTAAATGTAATCTCTTAAAGTGTGTGTCTCATCAAGTACAATTCCATATCATTCGACATGGAACTGAATCGTTTGTGATTGTAAGTGTTTTTCAAACAGAATATCGTATGTTCAATTATAACACGTGCTATTTGTAAACTCACTCACTTTAACGTACTCATTTTGTACTTTCCTTGTACTTATTATCATTTTAATGGTTGAGCTTATTTTAAAATGATACAACAGCCAGTAGTAATTCGTAATTAGAACGTGCATCGCGCTAATTTATTTTATAGTTAATAAAGTTCAAATATTAGTACAATAGAAGTACAATGGCTGGAGAGTATATGATTCGCAAGTTGCTATAGCGATTATTCTACTCGAGAACACTGTGCCTACTTTTGTGTTTTCACTGGACGATTAAAAGTTTTGACGAGCAAAAATCAATCAACCCTTTGAAAAATGTTTGCTGCGTAAACCAAACATTAGGCTAATAAACTTGCAGGGTGTTAAAACAAGTAGGCAAACTACTCGTAGTTACAAAGAGCGATGTAATAGAGAACGTTGTGGACTATTGGAAGATTTTCAGAAGAAATTGTTGAAATAAAATTTTAACATGGTTAGTGTTGTTTTTACGTAGCGCGCGCTACGTCGTGTACGTTTGCACGTTTAGCTTAATGTGATGATTATTGTCCGTGAATGCCAAAGCGATATTTATTAATACACGAATTTTGATCCGCAATGCAAGCAATTCGATGTGATACTCGTATGCGGCACTACTAATTTTATATAATTTTAATTTAATTTAGCCACGTAGTACAATTAAATCATAAATATTGGTGAGGTGTGTTCAGACGTAAGAAAGTACCTACCTATATTTTTTTATACGTAACTGTTTTAATTTAATATTACAGGAATATTCCTTTTTCATTTGTGATATAATTTTGTGATTCATATTTTGCCGTTAATTGCCATTCATAGTATTTGTTACATTTTGATATTCTAATATATTTGTTTAAGAAATACACTCATACTTTTAAGTTTATTAGAGCGTTCCCGTCGGGAGTCCGCGGTTAACTCGTAAAAAATTTACAGTATTTTAAAATTAATGTTATGTAAACTGATGAACTATAATGACATTTAACTTGACTGGTAATCACGAATAATATGATAAAATTCAAGATCCTTCAGTTACAGTACAACTTTTGGTAGTTTCAATAAAATCGTATTGCTGTTTCTGTAATTACTACGAACGGTTTGATTTACTACATGTTTATTGGGAAAGTTCACGAGTATTTTTAAAATGTATGATCTTTTTGCCATATTATTCGTTCAATTCATGATTAATTAGAATCTCATTGTTAATTTTATTTATATCCAATTTATAACATGGATGTATCCATCGTATTATTTTTAAAGCGATATATTTTCAAAGAAAAGATAATTTTCGGTGTTTCATAAATATATTATTACTTTTTTTGTACATCGCAGTACAGTTACATGTTTGACTTACTATGACGATACACGCATACGCTTATCTTAAATATGAAAATCTTGTGGAATTCTTATAAATATATAAAATCGTGTTTACTTACCGTACGCAGTTTAATTTACATCCTTATCCATTATTTTTATTACTTCCTTTAAATACAAATTTTATAACTAAGAAATTCTTACATAACCTATTATAAATATATACTTATGTTTCTAATGTTAGATAAAAAAAATACGTAACAAATATTTGTTTTATTGTCGTGTTCTTACAAGCTCTCTTAGATCGTTGTTGTACATCCACAAGTCGGAAACGCGCTGCTGCTGCTCGACGAACAGAGAATCGTTAAAGCACATCAACACATGGTATGATAGTACGCGTTTTGTTCTTATGAAAATATATTAAATTAAATTACTTAAAGATTTTACTTAATACCTGTCATGATACTTTGGTCTCACAAATTAGACGTTTCTTGGCTATCCCGCTGATACTTTGTAAATTGCAAGAAGATTTGTTCCAGCGTAGTCTGCGATATGCTGTAATCTTCGACTTCGAGGTCTCGCTTGGCGCGCTCCATCACGCCGAACATTTTGGACCACGCCACCGTGCAATCCGGTAGGTAGTATGTTAGCAGACCTTTGTATTCCTCCCTGATATCCAAAACGATTGTTAGTGGTCGTCATCCCAACATTGATTGCATGTGTCTATGTATAATATTTGCCGGCATCAAATGAATCGTGATGAAAGAATGATTCCGATGACATCAAGAATGTTAAAGAATGATACCGATTTAATCAAGAATGAGTGTTTAAAGAATGATACCGATTCCATCAAAAATGAGTGATTAAAGAATGATACCGACTGGATCAAGAATGAATGATTAAAGAAGGATGCCGATGACGGTTTGGATTCAAAAAAAAACCTTTGCATAATGTTACACCCAACCAGCTTCTAAACTACAAAATGTAGCTTGAACTCCAGTAACATGGCGGAAATATGGTCGAATAGTGATTTAGAAAGTCTCAAAGTAATACTTACATTAATTTAGGATCTGTGAAATTGATGTTCACGTAATTTTTGACCGTCTCAGTATTGGACTGCATCAACGAAGAATCGTTCAGATCTTCGTTTATTCTCATTTTTATTATTAAAGTGAAACCTGAAAATGTACATCGACACTCTTAATTTCAGATCTATTTTGATAATATATTATGTATGTGGTAGTTATAAATGGATAACACAGTAAAAAAATTGAAAAAATTCTACAAATGTAAAAATATTGCATGAAATCGCGCGCGTTTCCGTCACTACTACCTCTTATCAGTATAAAATGCAGGTCACTATCTGATTTATCACAAATATATTATTTTCATTGAGGGCTTAATTAAAACTGGACGCTACCTACATACAAGTCGCTAACAATGACAACCAATGCCCTAAAATTGCACGCGACCATTGACCTGTGGCAGAGCGAGCAAGTAGCTTATGTCGTCCGAGCCAATTTGTTTGGTGATCCCAAGAATTCAGTATTACATCGTTTGTAATGGCCACTGCGTTCCAATAACTTCAGTAGGGAAGAACCGATTGCAGTCTTCCCGAAACGTTTATCCTGGCCAGTATTCATGTAGCTACGAGATATCTAAACATAAAACGCGGATCACTGACACGCAGCCGGCCCGTTGCCATACCTTGCGAGAACTTATTCTTCAAATGCTGCGGCGTGCCTAAGCACTGGAAGCGGCCGTTGACCATGATGGTGAGGCGCGTGCAGAGCGCCTCGCACTCCTCCATGCTGTGGGAGGTGAGCAGCAGCGCGCGGCGGGCGCGGCGCGCGGCCCGCAGCGCGTGCCACACGCGGCGCCGCGCCGCCACGTCCACGCCCGACGTGGGCTCGTCCACGAACACGAGCCGCGCGCCGCCCACCAGCGCCAGCGCCGTGCTCAGCTTGCGACGGTTGCCGCCCGAGTACTGCTCCACCTGGTTTCCGCGTATCTCTTCATAACGATCGCAATCGTGATCCTTACATTGTCTCTACGTATCATATCGACCTTAATTACATAAGCGCGTGAGATAAATTACTTGAAACGCAAAATTCTAAGCGCTATTACGACGATTACGAACACGATACCCGATGACCCCGCGGCGAGGCTAATAGGGTTTAATTCCGCCCAGTGTTAAAATAATCGAGAAGAAGCCATGGGAAATAAACTCTGCGTAAGTGCTATAATGTACGGAATAATCCTCTTTTATCAAGATGCTTATAATGTACGGAATAAACTTACTCTTTTATCGAGATGCTTAGTGAAGCCGAGCGAGTACGCGAGCGCTCCGCCCTCGGCGTCGGCGAGCGGGCCGCGCATGCCGCGCAGCAGCGAGAACACGCGTAACGTCTCGCGCCCCGTCAGCTCGCCGAACAGCGCGTCGAACTGCGGACAGTAGCCTGCGCACCGCGGAAACATCTATACTGATATTATAAATCTTTTGACCGCGCGGGCAAAGCGGGTAATAGCCAGTCAACGATAAATAAAACTAAGAAATTGCAGGACGCATCTCTAGTATTTTAGCTCCTCAATGCTCGGTCTATTTTTTCCAAAATCAAATGCCACCATCAATAACATCATAGTAGTTTCTTATTTTTATGTTTTTTGTTAGTGTTACTGTAGGTATGTTTCCCGTTTTTTTCTGAAGATGTATCTGTATATAACTTATATGACTAGAACAAATTATAGTATTATATTCTATAACTATTTTAATAAGCAAGGCTTATATATCTTCGCAATTGCTATCACTTTTCCTCTTTGTCGAAAAAGAATAATAAGCAGTGTAGCTAGCCCTATGTCAAGCGCAAGCCGTGACTTGAAGCTGACTTGTGAAAACAAGTAGTACCCATGGACATGACATAGAATGCATGTACCCATTAAATCATAACAGACATCGATAGTTATCGGGCAATTGTTTGAAATAGTAACATTCTCTAAAACGTATGTTAAATGTGCGTAATAAAACTATAAGAAAAAAAATCGTTATATCTACCGATGTTTTTGTAAACGTTGTTGACGTTCTTCTTAACAGAATAGCCGCTGACAAAAGCGTTTCCGCTGGAAATGGCCTCATCTGCCATCAGCATTTTGAACGTAGACGTTTTTCCAGCTCCGTTTACACCCAGAAGACCAAAACATTCCCCATCGTTCACGGCTGAAAATATTAGTAGGTCCTGGAGACGATCGGTCCTAGCGTGATGTTACGTGTATAATAATTATTTTATTAAATAATAAATTCTAATATCGCTCATTTGGAGCGACAGTGACACAAGTGCACAACATATGTTAATTTTACACTACGCCATATTTAAGATTTTATTTAAACTATTCTTACAGATAATTAATGGCTCTCTACCGTCTGTTTTTTAAACTGACAAATGTGGCGTTTCCATCCCTAACGTTCATCCATTTTGGTATAATTAGGTCAGTTTTGCATTTTTTTTTGCAGTTACGTCACTGTCGCTCCAAATGAGCGAAATGATTTATGTGTATATTTGTACGGCAAGTATGCCTAGGAATTAACTTACTGAAAGACAGCTGGTCGACGGCTAGATTTTTTCCGTAGTATTTCGTGAGACGATTGGAAATAAGCGCGTGATCGTTGACGGCGCGGCCGAGAGCGCTCTCGGCGTGCAGAGCTTCGGCGCGGACGTCGTCGTCCACGGCGCTCGCGTCCACGGGCGGAGGGCTCCGAGTACGGGTGTATACCTAAATTGTAATTAACTTTACTTTTTTTTACTATCATTTTCTGAATTTGTACGCCGTAAACGGCAAAACATGGCTCGGACTGATTATCTTGTAACATCTTTACATGTACCCATATTTGTGCAAATAAACGTCTTTGTCTTTGTCTTTGAACTATTCAATTATCACAACGCATAGATATTTTTGTAAGTATAATTATAATATTGGTTTGTTTCGTTGACAATTTGTGCAAAGCGTCCGAGGAAAAACGGTTTTCAATAGATTTGTGTTATCATGTTAATTTATCAGTACGTTGTAACTACATAAATAACACAATTTAACGTAAATAAAATGGAGTGAAGAAAAACTTAACTTCAATCATTTTAGGCGTTAACATCGAACTTTTCGTTATCATTAATGAATTATTTAAAAAAATGTGTTTCTCACCTTTTGTATGACTCTATATTCAATAAACATTAGAATCAGCAAAAAGATCAAGCCCGAAACCAACATAGCTGTTAGGTATCGCAAGACGCCCGGCTCCTCCCATTCAAAATATGGATTCTCACGAACTGAAAATAAAGAGTGCCTATTTTGTAGATAGTCCGTTAGAACTGACAGTAATACTAACTATTAGTCGTTTGTAATATTAACTAAGTAATAAATAACTGTCGGGAGAAAAAATAGGTTTTCTGCAACTTAAATGTGGTCCATCACATGCAAAGACGGGTCAGCCGGCAACAAATGTCCAATATAATCAGCACAAGGGTAGAAACAAAATAGTGTTAACTTATATTTCATTACTATACATATATATTTCATTATTTCGGAGTGTTACTTTGTTTCTGAACTAAACATTTAAGTTATGACAGCTGTCGGTCGATCAATCACTCGTTTAGGCGGGAAAACGCATCGGGGACGCCGTTCGAATTTGAAACGTTGAACTGTTGGGCTAATATTGATAATACATTGTAGTAAGTGAGGACTGTTTGAATTTCTTCACCATTTCGTAAGTAAAAGTTTTTATTGTTATATGAGATACTTACTGTAAAATTATAGTGTGATATGTGTTCCTGATATGTTGAATTTGCAAATATATGTATTAGTTATAGAATAAAACTTGTGGCTTTTTGTACTGAAACCCCGCATTCTGAACTGAGAGACAACAATGATAATACGTACCGCAGCACGTGCGCGAATAATGCTCGCACATCACTTCCATAGAACAGTGAGTGATGTTCGGCATCACGGACGACAAGAACTCGCAAGCTTGCAGGCACGTGAACGTTTTTAGACCCACTTGAACTAAATGTCTAGAAGAAAAAAAAAAAATTTAATTTTTCCAAAGGTAACTTCATTTACCAATGTGGAAAGAGCCGATTATTGAATTACGTTGCTTATATCATTTGTAGTGCCTAAGTGGTGTCTAATTTTGGGTATGGAGTAGCTACTTTTCACACCCGTGGCCGATACTCAGTACAAATGTTCACAGGTCAAAAAAGAGAACACTGACCTATCATACTGGCTGGGCGGCAAAATATTGGAGTCCTAAAGAGTCTGTTTTGAACTTATACCTCACTATGGTGCAGTCTTTCTTTAAATCCTAGATAGCTCTGAGATGGATTTATTAAAAGTGACAGCTATAAAATCTGTCTGTCAACAAACAACATATTCATTTCTAATTTATTATAGAAATAATTCCTTTCTTTCTTCCTTTCTAATTTACTATGAATCAATTTACATACCTGACAGCAGTAACGAGGCTGTACAGAGGGAAAAACTGTAAAATGATGTCCATTATATCGGCGACGTGTTTCGTGTCCAAAAATGGTGCCGACAGCGCCTCTACTATTTGTGGCCCCATCATTCCTGGTGAAACAGAAATCCATTGTCTAAAATGTCCCTCAAAGAGTAACAGTATGATTAAAATAGCACACCAACAATTTTATGAATCAAGGTGATAAAGTATTTAAATACTGCTGAATATGGTGAAAAGTTTAACGCTCTACATTGCCAAGGGTCCCCCAAATATATACCGCTCGGAACCTCGCAAAGCTCTATGGCCGGGCTAAGCCTCCACTAACTCGAGACGTTTGTGATTTTTGTCTCTTTGATCTGAATTTATCTAGAATAACTTACCCAATAGAATATTCACGAAGAACATGATGACAAAACCCTGCGCATGGCCGTTAAAAAGATGTGAGCATAAATAGTTAAGCGGCAACATGGCCGCGCCATACACCATCAGGCACAGATACATACGCCCTGCAAACATTCAAAATTTGTTATAACAATGATCACTGACAATATTGTCGTTACGCTTTAATTTTTTTTTATTTTGTTGTTATTGCAGTTTTACTATACATAAATGTATTTCAATCATAAAGATTATTTGTTGGAAATTGTTATCTGTTTTATTATTGTTTATATTTGCACCTGTTTACATTTTCTCCACTTTCAAAAAGGGCATAAGGGTAAAAGTCATGAATCATTACATTCGCCTATTTTTTTCCTGTTAATACAATAGTAATGAATAAATAAAAACTGCACAAGTAACGATTTATGTTTTCTATAATAATCACCAAGTTCCTCGGCGGTAGAGAGGCCAACGACGCTAAAAGCAGCGCAGGAAATAACGAGGGTCACGCTGAGAATGTTGTACCAGGACCAGTCGAAGACCCAGGCGGCGCCCCACATCACCACCGGCTGGACTCCCGACGCTTTTTGCAACAGTTTCGCGCGGGAGACTCGTTCCTATACAAAGAAGCGGAGGAATCGCATCATTCGAAAGGAAGCCTTAAATCCAATTGAATGGAAAACATCATTACGCTATTCTGGTCTATGTCGAAAGAAATCCCTTTTACTAGTCTCTTACCAGGCTTGGCTTACCAGACGTCCAAAATGTCCAATTTTATAAGACTAAACTCTATTAGGAAATTAATTACATTTTATGAAACCCAGTTCTGTGTGTCTCATTGTTATGTTTTCACACACAAACCAGCCGAACCGTTAAAATAGATATGGACATAGGTTGAACCGTAAAACAAGATATTACCAATCGTAGTACTTTTTAAATCAATACCTAAGGTAAAAGTAATATTGTATAGGGCTTTTTTTAATTCTAGAAGAACAATCTGGCGGGAAACAACTAGTGGCATATGATTATGTAAAACTAAGTAATATTGGCAGAATTCATTCCTGTTTTATAAAATAAACAATTTAAACTTGAGAGTCATCGTTGATGAGGTTAAAAAAGTGCTTAATAAAATTGTAACAACAGGCGAGTACCTTTATGTAAAACATGATGAATACAGCGCTGACGATGCCTATACTGTTGCCGATGCCGCTGGATAGTTGCATCGACAACATTGTCACCATCAGCTGCATATCGGTCTGAAATTTTGTAAAAATTTAATAAAGACGACAACCCGGAGACCACTAAGGTTTATGCGGTGTTAGCATGACATGTAAAATAAAACACGCTTTTTTTACATAGATGCGTCTTAGAGGGACAAAGCAACCAAAGAAGGGGGGGGGGGGGGTATATTTTAATCTAGTATTTGAATATGGAATTATTGATATCCATACCTGGTCATAATAAGTAGCTTCTAGCGGATGATTGAAAACGTAAATATTCGCAGATTCGTTGATACCTTTCAGCAGAGCTTTATGAAAGGTGGCGAGGGTCACCGCTACGTCGTGGTAACCGAAATTGCTGAACCACGTGGTCGCTTGGTCGTCTTCGAGCGTCGCGCCGATTAACAAGCGGTTCCTGAGCATCCCCATCATGATTGGGTCTTTTGTCTTTAAAGAAAGTATGGTTATAATAAAATGACAGCTGGTTAGTACGTCTCCAGACGATGTAAAATATATTCAAAAGCTAAGATGTCAGCGTTACTTAACACAAACCTTTTGTTATATCTTTTAAACTATTGGAAATGACTGAGATGTATTATAGTACTGACTAGATACGTAACATCACGCCAGTATTCCCCGAAGGGATAGGCAGAGG
>DWEM01003663.1:0-10442 GCA_018245935.1 Agara belti belti | reverse complement strand
CAGAGGAGTGTAGTACACCCCCACATTTCACCAGTTACGTTTAAGTCCCACAATGGAATAGGTGGTGAGCCTATTGGAAAACAACGTTCGCACATTTTTAAATTGTGTCCCGTTGCTAAGAGTATACCCGTTCGCCGTCAGCTGTAGCCAACAAAGGCCAATCTTTAAGTGCGTTCATCACGGTCATATCGCCAAATGATGCTCGAAAAGAGTAAAGCTTGAAAAGAATGAAGTTCTATGTAACACTTACTTATATGCAACTGATTATATCCTACCATACGTTCGAAAATGTTTACACAATAGGTAGTTTTTACGTAAGTCACGCGTAGCATAAAGTAGTGTCTTTTTCCCTGTGTACATGTATGTACATATGTACAATTAAATGCACAACTGTTTCGATAATATCAAAGTGTTCTAAAGAGAAATAAACAAAAAAACCACTGTTAATTCTGTGTGCTTTAAGATTTTTCTCCTGCCACGATGCCCTTAAGATTATTCTTACGAAATTTCTCGTGTAAGAATTTCGGTGCATTCCCCGCTATGATTACTTCTTTTTATACGAATTTCATTTGTAGTTAAGGTTGTATATTTCATCTTAATAATGACGTTATTAAATATGGCTATCAATAGATTATTTAGAATAAAAGGGGTCGGTTGCGTTCGATTTGATTTGACATAGTCATTTACAGTAGAAACATTATTCATTGATCCCGTTTACGAATTTAAGAATTGAGTCTCTAACACACAATATTTCATTGGTCGCGGATTTCTATTTTATTTGCAACTCGATTTCTACAAATAAATCAGTGTAGAGATGAGACAGATATGCACGTGCATTGCTCATTCGGTCGCCGCCCTAGTTCCGCGGACCGGATATGTATTTTCCGAAACAGAAAACTGACTTATGTTTTGGTGCTACAATTGTAACGTTCTTCGATATATTTCCGGGCAGGTATAGAAGTGCGCGCAAAGTTGTCTCTGATTTATTTGTTGTCGATACGTGGCAGCTTTCTCGCGTAGTCGGTTGTAGTCGCATTTATTGCTCTATTGTTTGCGTCTTGGTCGCAGATTACGAGTGCTCCGAGTAATTTACTTGTAACCGCCGCGTATTGTATATCGGTTTCTAGAGTTAGCGTCGTAATGAATTGCAATATACTCGCGGGCCGCGTGTCCATTTACGGTGATTTAGGATGAAAAATTGCCGCTAGAGAATTTATGTTTGGAAGCGTACGGGGAAATTCATATTTGCTTTGCATGGCGGAACGGCGTTTTGTTGTCTACGCTGGCGCGGTCTTAGACTACAAGTAATGGTAACAAACTGCACTAGACCTACCTCTGGATGGATCCTTTAAACAGCTGTCTTTGAAATTGTTGCAAATAGGAAAAATTTTAAGTGTGTACACAAATATGAAACGTCTTTTGCAACATTAATTAAGTAGGAACATTTCAAGAATATGCATATAGTGATTATACCTAACAAACTAGCACGTAAATCTTTGAATTATTTAGTATCTGAATTATTTTCGTTATCTTTTATTTAATTAGATCTATATGAAAAATCTTAACTTTACTTCAAAGGTACCGTGTCGTTATCCGCTTAAGGACGTTAATTAGGTCCACTTAGTAATTTCTTAATAAAACGTAACATCTTAACTGCTGTTATCTTATATTTTGTTTCGAAACTAAACTACCTGGCTTCCGTCGAGGCATATTTCATTAGATCCTTCAGCGTGAGTGACATGGATGACCATTTAATTTATGTCCATTACCTTTGAGCCGTTTTATTTTAATGTGCTCGTTCACTCCGGTGACGCTTTGGGCGCCATTTCGATTGTTATCTGTTTGCTGGGCGTTGAAAGAAGCCCATAGCCCGATAGGTCAGTTACATTGTTGAGTCAGTTTTTTTCCTTTTGGCTAGGTAGGTGTTAGTAATAAAATATTGTGATCAAGTCTTTTACTATCACAGATATGGAGCAAATTTATTAAGCATAATTTTATTACAGTTAGCTGAAGTGAGGCTACATTTTATGTTTTGTGAGCGTGGCAGCAATCCAATTAGTGAAAATTTATAACTTTATTATTATTACAATATAAAGCTATGCCGGTGATAAATGAGCACTAGAGACGTCATTAATAGGCTGAACTACGGTTACCCGATTTCTGCGGGAAAATGTCAGATTGTCTGTAGCTCACATTAAGTAGCTCATAAGCTATAGACACCTAGGAATATAAATGACAAAAGGTTAGTATTAAATTTTTAAAAACTGATCTTTGTCTCGGAGACGAGGCCAGAGAATTTTTTAATTTTCAATATGTGCCATTGAATATATCTGCGATTCATGTAGATATTGATTAAAAAAAATTATTAAAATGTATAATTCGTTTTAACTGGGTACTTTATTTGAAATAGTTTCGTTATTTTACGGCTATATATAGCTATGGCCATATTTAATACTGAAAACAAACGATTACATACTTCAGTGGCCAATTATCCTCAAACGGTCCGCTATGCCATTCGCTACGTAACAGAAAAGCAATCTCAGTTGAAATTTTATTTAATTAGAATTTAATTGACTCACCAGCAAAATTTCGCTACACGTTAAAGAGCTAAATTTAATATGTAGAACGCTGAGCTAAATCGCTTCCATAATTGAAGTAGCCGGTACAATATACGGGGTATTACTCGCGCGATCCTATTATCGGGTCGATAATTCAATCTGGCTGATATTGTCTGTCCGCCGGAGGCTTCGCTGCGCTTCTTAGGTAGTATAGGTGCAAAGACTATTGAACAAAAACATAAGGGGTATTGATGCCTTTGAGCTTGTAACCTCCGAGAGGGCGTACCTATCACTTCGTTTTTTATTAACCTGCATTAAAATAAAAACCTTATTACGGTAAGTATATACAACCTCCTAATAAATTTATGTTTATGCGTTAATTTAAACTAGCTGTGGTGGTGTTGTAACTCCATTTCAAATAATAGCATGCAGTTCGTGGCCTATGTCGTGTAGAATATTCTTTTACATTATGTTAAGACATATTGAAAATATGACTGCATTTAGTTTGGTATAATGACAGTACTCGATCTATCTCATACATATTCTATGGCTCGATAAAGCGATTAATAAACTGGATCGATTAAAAGTACCGACAGAAAAAGTGATATCATGATTTTAATTTTGGAGACAATTAAAGGGCCTCGCCGCAACGGAAATCGATCCCCGAATTGTGGCACTGGGTCATATTTTACATGTAATCCTTATATTTAGAGTAATACCAGCTTTTTAGATTGATATATCTATGATAATTGCAGGCTCAGATACCTTTTTAATATTAAATTTTCTTTTTTCGTTTTCATATTTCTTTACAAAACTTTTGACACCGAGGTATATGATGCAATGGTGTCTACTTCGACTTCGACTAAGGTTGTACGAGATACTTTATGAACTGCGATGAAAACTTAACGTAATAAAAAAGCTATAAAGAAAAAACTTTTATTTCGCTTGTGGCCCTACCGTTTTCTTTTATATATACCCATTACTAACTAAGCTTAGGATAAAAGAATTGATAAAAAAAAGGTAATGAACGATAGTAATAATAATAATAAAAATAAAACAATAACATCGATTGCTGTTGTAACATGTAAAATCTGTAAGCTTAACGTCAATAACGGCGAGTAACGGAAACAAAATGGAATACAGGAAATACACACTACGGTAGTGAAGATTCTCACGATGGCATATTCAATATCAAGTGCTTTAACCACTTTATGTTTTCGAGTATGCTTAGGGCGTTCTAATCCTTGACCACGCGAGGCACCTACTAGAACTGTCTTGACCGTCAAGGCTTTCATAGAACCATAAAAGGAAATCAATTATATTGTATGGAGATCGATAATTGTACACAGGATTTAACACATAAAATCGCAAATAGAATGCAGCAGTCATGGCACGTAACCACTAACAAGACGAGCGGTTCGCTGCGATCATCGTAAATTTTACAACTCAATAAAGTTGTTTTCGACGATCAGTCATTTAATGAAAAAGTAATACAATCGATTTGATTACTTTACCATTCAATTAGACAATTTTATGGCGCTTATCTCGAACTTGGGATACTTAAGTATACAATATATTGTTCTTGCGGTTAGACGATTTGCACGGCCAATTATTAAGGCAATATACGAAGTATCATTGAATATTGTAATGGCTTGATTTGTAAAGGACTGTAGCAAGAATGCGGATCTGCTCATCATGGATATTGTATTTACCGATTTGTTCTACCTACTTGAGATGAAGTTAACAAAAAACTATTCTAGCGCTTGTTTTTTAGTATTAAACAACAACTTAATATAATGTCCTTTTACATCTTAGTAGATAATGATTATGCTGTTCAAGATTTTGAATATACAAAAAATAACTTATTACAATTTTTATGGTCACGCTTTCATAGTTTTAACGTGGATTTAATCTTTTATATCATAACCGTTCAAATCAGAAGTCATAATAACTCGGAGCTTTATATTTGTATGTTTAAGCTGATACGCAGCGTTAGGCAGACAGGAATTACATAATTTTTATGCGCTAGCCACAAATTGCTGTATCATTAACATAAATCGACATAATTATTTCCCAATCGTTTCCGTAAAGCGAAATCAAATTGGCCTCAGGCAAACTTTATACGGAACAGGTATTTAACGAGCTCGCGTTTTAGCTGCAGCTATTATGCACGTTGGGCCTTCTTGACGCGCTCTGCTACTGCTCGAACAACAAGTAATTACATGGAATAGTCGGCGGACGACACACAACTCGATGAGTTCCGCTCAATGTTATAATTACGCTTATAACTAGACGCTTGTTGAGAAATACTAGCAAATTAGATATTTGTTCAACATTCGCTGTAATTTGGATTTGGATGTTTGTAAATTGTAGTTGATAGTGTAGTAATTTTCGTTGTTATCGGTAAAGAACAGTGTTAAGCGTTTAAGGTCTTTTGAGCGATATAAAAACTGAAGCAATTGGTCATCTATCAACCCATGCCGCAATTGTAAAGCGGTGTGCAGCAGCACTAGACCTAATGCAATTGAGGGACGAAGCCGTTCTCAACTACTGAAAGCTATTCGTCTTAAATATAACGAATATCGACGAAGCATAAATAAAATTACAAATAAAGTAAAAAGGAAAAAATATATAAAGCTACACAACCAAAAGTTCCAAACATTTTTATCTAAACCAAAAATAATATCGATAGGACACAGGAAGCGATTTATTAAAATTTGATCGCTTGATCATAGTGAATAAAAAATAACATTGCCTTTGTTAGCGTTTACCGTGGTTCATTCCCTTATTCCCATTCGCTTGTTAACATTTTTTATTAGCCCATGAGAAACATTGAGAACATAACAACAAACACGTGATTAATAGCTGTATGTAGATCTGATAGATGAGTTAGAGTGACACTTGTATTGTGGACGTCACAAGTTCAACAAAAATATATAAATAAATACATCATTGAATGCTGTTTAAGCTTCTAGATAAGTATGTACGTTTTTGTTTAGTAAAATTATATAAAGCACAAACAATCCAATCTTTTCAACATATGAACTTTATAAGAATCACATTAATTTTATAACGTAGAAATCCATTAATATTACTTACTATAATATGATATCAAAATATCAGATCGATAAAATTGTATCGTTTTTGACCAACTACCATAATAACATATCACCATTTAGCATAGTATTCTCTACACTCGATAATGTTTATGTTCAGTAATTAATAAAGCATGAGTATAAAATTCTGTGGTTACAAAATACGGTTATTACGTGACATCGATAAAAATGTTACCAAATGGCGGGAAGTTGCGCACTGGGGATGTTTTGTTGTCGTTTTTCAGCAAATAATGTGCAGTTAGATTCAGGCACTCGCGGTTTGCGAGAGGGATATTCGAATCGTTGACGATCTGCCTCTCGTGAGCGGCTTAAACGTCCTTGTTCTCAAGACGTCGCCGCCTGTTTGTCTTCCGTCGTCCGCTTTATGAATATTTCGATCAAACACTCGCCGAAGCCGACACTAGACAGCAATCTCACACTTACTTCTTAGCTAAGCTACAATTGTACTCGTAGATCTCGTAGATTCTCTTATCTGTGTTTTGTTGCAGGTAGGAGTTTATACAGTTGTTTTTGGATTGAAATAATGATCACTTCACATCTTGTTATTACAACTTGTACAGAATTGTACCCGATTCGGCATTACGGCATTACTGCTTCTAATTTCCCTTTACGGACAATTAAGTACAAAAAATAGCTAATAACCCGTCTTGCCACGCGCGCTGTAAACAGCGCTACAGTAAATGTAATTCATTACATCTATGTATAATATATAACAAATAGCTCCTACTTATTATTCTACAAACAGGGTAGTAACGGGTAAATTACAAGTAATCGTAAATTAAATTTACTTCGATGTACTAATAAATGCATTCCGCGCGTTCGAAGTCTTGGGTAGACGATTGTACACTTATAAAAGCTGTTAAAATTGCGTCTGAAAGAAATGACGTAAAATAACTTACTCCTCAACTACTACTACTAAAATACTCTCCATATGATTTTGAATCTAGTTAGTATCTTATCAGTGTTAAGGAATGAGATTTAAATAGTGGTAGTAATAAAGTGTAACCGTCTTTATTTTCAATAAATTGCATCACAAATGGAAGGGTCGCCTTAGTGTTTACAATCTGGAGAATACAAGTTCCGTTTTATAGGATTCAGATCTCGTAGCACAAATGTTTCAATCTTTGCATTGATCGGATTTATAAAGTTATATTACAGTGCGCTGTGTGTGACAGTATTTTGTATTTCAACTGGAAATAGTAGCGCGTCTTTTTGAATTCTAAGATATTGTTCGTAGCGTTAGTGCTACGATCGCCGATTTTTCCTTAATAAAAAATTGGGAAAACTAAATTTACATCAAGCTTACAAATTTGTAACATAAAAATGCAATGTTGTGGAATCAAGTACATTTTTTAAAAAGTTCGGGGCTCGTCCGGGATTCGAACCCGGGGCCTCTCGCACCCGAAGCGAGAATCATACCACTAGACCAACGAGCCATGTGAGGGATGAGTTAAATTATGCATCTGTACCGCATGCACTGTGCGAGATGGCTTAGACGCAGTGATTTATTTTTTCAAGTCACCTAAATCTTGGTAGAAAAAAAGTTACACAAATCAATGGACTTGTTAAATAACGTAGAAGAATTAAGTACTTATCTTATAAGAAGAATCCTAGACTTATTTTCTAGACATGTATAGATTTTCCACAAAACCATGTTTTAAACAATACTATTCCGATTACTTTTTTGGAATAATAGGATAGGACGCTATAACTAGTGAACAAAGACAGATAAAAATGTATCATTTAGTGTATAAATATTTAAAAATGTGTCTCTTGTGGTTTTGCTTATTACTTATTAAACATGAAGATACCTGGATGGTAGACCGTCCCATTGCTCCAGAATGGGTTGATTACACGGTTCTATTTAACATAACAATACATCGATACAAAATATGACAAGTATAAAATCCGAGACGTGTTATTTATAATGCTCATATGTTAACTCATTCAATAAAAGATTAAAGGTCCCTACGGGTCTGTTCCAACGAGCGAGACTAAATCTCGATTTAATCTTATTAATAGACTTGTAAATACTGGATACATTTCATCAGGTCAAATAAAGCATTTTTCTTACGCTTGTCGTGTGGCCACGATAAGTATAATCTATAGGTAATTAGGCGGTAATATATTGAGCTTCGATGTTTTCTGTGTCTCATTAATGGAACATTACTCTTGCTTTACGGATTTGACTCGGATCGCATTATTCGTAATGAATACGACTAATATTGATACCGAAATGGAAATATTACACTATTGTAGGAGAAACATTACAAAAGTATGTTTGTAAATATTCAATCTTTTATCCGATGATTGCTCTAATTATGAAGCTAACGTTTTTTGAATTTAACACAGTTTTAGATATGTTCTTGTATGCTCCTCTATGATGTATTCCTCTTATGGAGTAGGCAGAAAGCAGTGAGTACCAAGTCTCTATCCTCATATACCTAACATGCTTCTCCTACACACAACACTCCCTCTAAATACACGCCGGTTTCATACGACCTACCTGTATTCAGTACTGAGATTATAATTACATATATCTCCATCGGCTAAGTCCAGAACCATGTTTTCGTCGGTTTTCAAAGTTATCAAATATGCTTGTCTATTAAAAGTATTACACGGCGTTTTTGGTAGGTCTCCGGTTTGTTCGAAATGCATACGCCCAGCTCTTCTCCTTATATAAGTTTGTAAATATTCGATGCTTTCTTGAGTTTGATTTGAATTCCGCAACACTGGATTACGAAGCGGAAATCTGATCCACTAAGCTATCATTCTCAGTCGAGACTGGTGTTCTTAAATTTGTAAATATTTTTGCAATATAAGTTTAGGGTTGCAAACGAGCGAACATCTCTTTCATTAGACTTTTTTAATTACCAAAGATGCAATCACTAGATTGGATTTGGAATTTTAAGTTTACTTTAAGCACTCAAAAGCTTCTATTTCCAGCTACAGTTAATTCCAGAACAAAGCCAGTGGAAAGCCAATTTAGCGAGGCTTTCGATACAAACGTATAGAGCTTCGAATTAAATTGAGCATTCTGAGTGCATCCGACATAGTGGAATACTATTCGGTGGTGATGCCATTCGCCTATCTGCTCTTATTACATCACATTTGGATGAAAGCCATATAACGGTCATATTGTTATACGGTACTTGCGTTTGCACCTAAGTTGGTATACACTTGAAAATCAACCGTAAAATTTCAGTAATAAAGTTCTTATTGGACTGTGCGATGCGTTGTCATATGTGATGTTTCGGGAATATATCCTGCGCTGAGCCTATAAGGTCCCTGAACTTTGTCGAAGCCTATTTATATGAGGGCCAGTGACAAGATTATGACAAGTTAATCCGATTGTTAATCTCATGATTATTTTCAGCGGGGATGGCAGGTTACATTGAAACATATTTTCAGTTGGTACGTTCGTTACTAAGCTTTGTAGATGCTTTGCGTTCCAAACTATGTTGTCTTTAACATTACATATAAAAAACTAATTTTTTATTTGCTCAAAATATGATGTGTAAAAGTCGGTCAACGCTGGCTGGTTCACCAATTTTCTCTCGGAAAATTTTCAGTAACAAAATTATGTCATTACTGATTGCTTCTATACCCCTAGAGCGACAAAAAAATTAAACTAATCATTGCATACTAACAATCATCCTTACTTTTTAATTAATCTGTACATATTTAGGTTTAAGCAATATATTTTACAGAACCATTTGATGTTGGTTTAAGTAACCGATCGCAGTGCCACCGGCTCCCGTCGTCAACTAGCGGACGGAAAGATGGCAATTTTGGCACGGATTCGAACTGCACACACATCGCACCGCACTGAAATTGCTCGCTGAGATGCTCCACTACCATATTTCATATGGCTTTCGTACATTTCGTTGAGTGTCATACGTGTCGCAGTATATGTTTGAAATACGTTTTTTTAAGATGTGCCTTAGTAGTTACAAACATTTCTTAATTTTACATTAATTTATAAGTAACAAAATGTTGTGAAATTATACGAAATTTGAGTAATGATATTGTTATTACATATTGCATCAACCCTATCCTTTGTAATAAAACTTCAACACTAAAACTGACAACAGACCGACTATGGACTGCATATTTTTAATCAATAATGATGGAAAATGTGGCAAATAGCTTAAAATTATGTTATCATTTACAAAAAAAAGGGCTCGTCCGGGATTCGAACCCGAGGCCTCTCGCACCCGAAGCGAGAATCATACCACTAGACCAACGAGCCATATTAGGGGTAGTTTAAATTACGAATCCGTATGTCATACTGAGGAAAACTTTTAGGAAAAATTAGCTTTTATCCAGACAAATACACATTTTAGTGAATAAAAATTTAAGCAGACGTTATTTTCATTAAGCTTTAGTTTGTATAAGTACTAATACGTTATTGATATTTTGTCAAAAACAGCATTGTAGCATTGTTGAAAATGTAGATTCATTACAACATTGAACGTCTTTCACGATAAGACGTCTTTGCAATATACTAATTTCTTACAGTTTGTTTATATCTCACTGTTAATACGCACTGATACTTTACCACATCTGTATAATCATTAAAAGGTTAATGACTTTGATGAAAATAGAATGGGGAAAGAAGCTTGTTAGGATCCTTACCCTATGGGAAATCAGCGTGACTGTATCACTACATAGTATAAAACAAAGCCGCGTTCTCTGTCTGTCCCTATGTCCCTATGTATGCTTAAATCTTTAAAACTACGCAACGGATTTTGATGCGGTTTTTTTA
>DWEM01003662.1:0-10442 GCA_018245935.1 Agara belti belti | reverse complement strand
ATCCAGACTCCGAGTCACTACTAGAAATTCTAAATTAGAAAAATCCAATAGTACCCGACCCGGGATTTGAACCCAGGCCCTCCCGTTCGGCAGTCGCGCTAGCAACCGCTCGACCAACGAGGCAGTCAATATGTCTTTATGCTTTTATTATTTCGTGTACACCTACATATTTACTTTCAGCTTTTCCTTCCTGACTTTCAATGTATTCAACGACTTCTGATCGATATCGTATGATACTGGTTCTCTTTGTGAGTCGAATCATTACAAAATCTGTACGTTACAATATCCGCGCTCCTGCTTTGATTTGGGGCACGCACAGTTGACGTCCCGTAGAGATGTGCCATTGAGATGCGTGCGTGTGAGACGTGAGCGCGGCGATAATGCCGAGTGAGTTGTGACCGGGGTGGGCTGTAAAACGTACATCAGATAGCGCCCAGATGGGTGACGGCCCGTGACGTGGCGCCCAAATCTAGCATCGTCCGTTTCGTTATGAGCCTCGCACACCTACTCAAAGACCTAATAACTGGCTTCGTCTCAGTTACTCGACGTGCATAGCTTCGTAGCTACTCGCGTATGTATGTAGGTGCTCAGTTAGATCATGATGACTTAAACAATACCGCTTGCTTATGTAGCTACGAAAAGTATATTTATGTCCTAAATTGTCAACAATAAACATTAAAAATAAACGCTGGCAGGCGATATGTTAACGCGCTAAGGAATGCATTTTTTGATCTTTTATTTTATTTGTGTCGCATCAAAGGGCCGTTGTTGATTTATAAAAATATATGTAATTCGAAATAAAGGTCATCACCGATAGGAATTATTTATTTATTTACACTTTAATTTAAACCTACTGGATTACAAAAAGCGAACTCATTGCTTCGTGAAATAATATATAAAAATGTCCATTAATGTATATTTCAGTTGATAACGATTAAATGATATTATTTTCTTTTGATCCTATGTAAGGTGTTGTTATATGTAACATGTACAAGTTAGCATTTAGGCATACGAAACTTATTCAGCTGCTAAAAAAATACTTACACATAGCAGTAAAATATTTACCTCTTAAACGGAAATCCATTCAATAATGCAGTTCAAGATTATACCTATACATTTTATTCAATATGTCAATATGGTAATGATGACTGGCCCGTGGTCGAGTGGTTAGAGACCCTGACTGCAAAACCAGAGGTCGCGGGTTCGATTCCTACCCAGGACAAGCATTTGTGTGATGAGCACAGTTGTCTGTTCTGTGTCTGGTCGTAATAAAAATATCTATATAAGTAATATACGTATGTATATATGTAAGTTTATCAGCTGTCCGGTTACCATAACACAGGCATTCAATTGCCTAATTTGGAATCGCATAGCCGTGTGTCGAATTGTACCTAGATATTATTATTATATTATAGATATTATATATTATTATTTATCAATAACGCTTTGAAACACCAGCCAGTAGGTATACCTTAACCTGGATGAAATATATAATTCTACGTTAGTTATTACGCTGTCGGCAGTACTTCGATAGCTCGATTCGCAGTTATATCCAATTAATTACGCGGTACACATCAACGCTTCTGTGCAGAAAACCTATTTTTATTTTATTTATCATCGGATTAAATTTTACTGATTAAAAATCATCTGCTCTACAAATGATGACAATTTTGTTTTATAAAATTAATAAAACACTACAACTCGAGCAAATAATTTGAGCATCTATGAAGTACGATACCTAAAGTTGTTTCCAAGTAGATATATACCAATACGATTAAATTACTATGTAAATATTTAAAACAGCCGTGCTTGTTTTTTATTATATACATACTGAACTACGTTGTAATTTACAATTCGTTTTCAGGCCTTGTATTCGTAAAATCATTTTAAGCAAGTGGCTAAAGTTCTTGTAATGAAATAACAATTATGATCAAAATCGTACACATACTTAATATGGGACACAAATTGTCACAGACATCAGTGGAATATCGAAGCTTCCGAGCGACAGATTAACCGTTTGATAGCCACCCAACCAGCCAACCAACCCATGTTACAAGTGACTACACAAATTAGCACCGAAACAAGGCAGTATCTACAGGTAGCTATATAAATCTATGTTTCTATTCATCAACGTAGTTGTTATTGCAACTTTGCCTACATTGGCAGACGACACATACGTTGGTAATATAGCCAATGTCGCGTATATTCTAAGAACGAACGGTACAATTGTTATGGGAGACGAAACACAAATATTACTCTGAAGCCTTAGGCTTCGCATATATTATTGTGATGGTTGGAGCACTTTTCAGTTGCTTTATTGCATTTACCGCGCGGCGTAACCTCACTGTTTCTTTTACGAGGTACAGATATTTACTAACGAAAACGTAACGTAGCTAATATTGAAGGTTTTGCAAAAAATATAACCGTTACCACCAAACACCCATACGGAAATTCCATTTTAAGGCTATCGTTGCTTTATCGCGGTAAATTGAGTAGAATGACATTATCGCGCGGCGACGCGGACGTACTCGAAACTGGAACCGCTTGTGTCACTTCACTTGCGGCGCGCCAAAATGGTAATGCTAAAAACATCCTTGCTGAAATATTTCACATCGATACATAGATAAGATTGAATACTATTAGGAATTTTATTATTTTCAAATCAAGAATACTCTTTGCATAAAAATCTAATCCGTATTTATTCAGTCCTTTTATAGGGCGACTGTTGAATGCGGCTTTCCTCTTACAATAATAATATCGTTTTCGACCATAACCTACCTATCTGCCCTTAAGGAGGGTGCGCAGTCTTCACAGGCTTAGAGGAGATAATGACGAACCCCAACTTGTAAAGGTTCCTTCAAGTTTTCCTTTACCGTTGTAGAATTATTATATTTGATATTATAACAAACCGTTCAATATTAAGAATGTAAACGCGAAAGTAACTCTATATGCTAAATTATAGCGGTTGTAAAGCTCAATTGATTTTGATTTACTGAACTGAGTTATAGTAACTGGACAGCAGTTAAACTTACATATATACATAGTATACCATATAAAAAACAAACGAATATGCGCATAATACATGTTTGTCCTGGGTGAGAATCGTACCCCCGAACTCCGGTTAAGTAGTTAGGTTCTTTACCTAGACCAAGAGATCCGTCGTATTTAATATTATTAATGCCTATGTATAATTTCGGTTCATATTTTGCGTTGTATATTAATGCCAAATTTCAATTGTTCTGTAGGTTCCCGTTACTCGAGATAAAGTCCGTATTCGAGTCGTACATATTTTTTAAAAACGGTTACCTATGTAATATACGTTATTAAGAGCAGTCATTAAAAATAATATCATCCTGTAGATCGATAAAATCATGAATGAATTGTAGGATGACAGTAATCAGCCGGGGACACTAAGTACATATGTGCAAAGTAATTAAAACATGCCATAACCAAGGAATAAGCTTGTAGTGGTAGTTATCTTTGTATTTGCGGTGTAAGAATTGTGTTCGCTTGTCATGCGCGTTATCGATGTTTAATTAATTTATTTAATTACAAAAAATAGCATTCTATGTTTAATAATCTCAAAAGCAACCTTTGAAGATGCCAATAGAGCAATTATATAGACGAAAAAAAAATTAAATTCAACAAGTATTGGATATATTTAACTACTTATATAACCGAGAAGGTTGCTGGGTTAATTCGGTTTTTATTACATTTATCACACTCGGTATATTTATCATTCTTTGCACAGATAATTAAATTTTAAAGAACAATTTGCCACTCACCTAAAATAGTCATTTTTACAGAAGATGTTGCTGTCTCGCGCATAACAACGTCTTTCAGAGTCAAGCGGCATCTTGCACTCGCAGCATCGAAGGCAGGGAGTGTGCCAACGACGTTCGAGGGCCAGAAGGTAGTATCTATCCGTGATACGGGCCCCGCAACCGGCGCACGCGTCTTCCGGAGGCGGCGGGGGAGGCTCATCCGGGGGTTCCCTCTTGCGACATGAGGTGCAGTCGCGAGGTGAGCCGGGAGACGTGGCGGGTGCTACTGGCGACAGCTCGCCCCCGGCTTCGTACGCTGACGATAGGTACCGCTCACTCTGTTGCTGCAAACAAAAATATAGATACAATTAAACGTGTTCCCTTAAATTAAACTGAACAGCGACTTATTATGTGCCTACCTATTTACTTGTCAGTGTCCTACACTGTAATCATTTACTGTCGAATCAAAACCGCCTAAATAATAAGTATTTGGGCCTTCGCAATATATGCAGCCTAGGCCCTGCCATAAAGTACTTACAATAATTTATGACGACCTTAATTGCAAAATAAAAATGTTAAGAACTCCAATATCGGGGGGATAAAATAAAATAGAAATATATTGTTTGAAAAAAACCGTTATTATTCGCTGATAGCTTGACAAATAGTAGGTAAGTAGTACGACATTCAAGAGATCAAACCAGACGCCTCAACAATCAAAAATTAATCGTTCAATCATTCAAATTCTAATGACCATTGATTGATGTCGTGTACATTTGGCATATTTTAGACATCATTGACACGCAGTGAGCTTCTACTACTTATACAATAATACATTGTGAAATAAATACTATGTGCCTATTGAATAATATCAGCGCGATCAGCGTGTCGCTAAACCACGCTTACTAATTTTATCACGGCAACACAGCTGTATCTAATTTAAATGTGCCTTTTTTAACCTCCTAAGTGCCGCTAGGCACCATTGTAGACAGTAAAAATATTGTAGACAGTACATAAAGAATATAATTGTAAGTCAAAAAGTCAAAATGCTAATAGTCGCACGTCGTTTGACGATTTTTTGGATTAATTGCTCAACAACTATCTCCAAGACTTTATGACTGAAAACGAAAGCAAATAGGCATTAAGTACACTAGTTGTATAAAACAATAAAGCGAAGTTAAATTATTAATTTCATAATTACACGCAGTTTATATTATAGAAAATTATTATCATCCAAAAAATGTAAGAATTAGTGAAAAAAGAAACTTAAACGGACCGTCTCGTCTCTATCTAAATGACAAACCTCTCTTGCGAACAGTAGAAAAAGATGATGTTGTTACTTTATTATTTACTAGCTTTTGCCTTTTACCTTTTACCTTTGGAGGTAGAATTTCGTAAAATGTGTGTTTAGTTCACCTCGACGTATCACTATATTATTATACATAATGTTATTATACATATAAACCTTCCTCTTGAATCATTCTATCTATTAAAAAAACCGCAACAAAATCCGTTGCGTAGTATTAAAAATCTAAGGACACATTAGGACAGACAGCGGAAAGCGACTTTGTTTTAGTATAAAACAAAGTAGTATAGTGATATACTTTATAACATCGTCTCAGGTATTTTCTGTTACCAATATACCGAAGGAAATTTAAATACCATATTCACCTACTTCGTACAGTTCCTGAAGGGCCCAGATGGACCATCTCATAAATTTTTAAAAAAGAAATCGAAATTTTTTATAGTCTTGTTACTTCCAAAAGTAATTTTTATTGATCATTTTCCGTATACATTATTTTAGTTATTACAAATCTTAAATGTGTTACCTCTTGTAAAACAGAAATACTTAATAGCATTGTCAGCTTGGATGTCATGAAAGGAAGGAAAATTTCCTATAATGTACCTATTAGTAAAGAAGCATTCTGAACTGGTATTAGATTCTATCGTGCTCATATAAAACTTATAACAAAGAGAATACTATAAAATAAGTAAACATACGATAAGATGGGAGTATTTATTACCTATGTTAATAAATACATATATTAGTAGTACCTATTTTCCAAACAACGAATACAAGGAACTAAATTATATTTGTTTGAAGTAACATATCGACCTAAATAAGTCCAACCAACCAAAAGGGATATTGCAGAGACTCACGTGTATATTAAGTTACAAATCGTGGTGGATTTTACGAGCATAAGCTGTCATGGATATAGGTAGGTACCTACTATTCATAATTACGATTAGATAATAATAGTAATGTTTATTACAGCATTTAAGCCAAAAGCATACATAACAGTAAGCATAACCAATTCGCGTATAAATTATTTCAGTGAAATTGCTTATTTACAAGTATTACGTAAATATGGCTTTGTGAATTACGGAAACAGTATTAGTTTAACGTATTTCTCTATCCATTCTTTATATTCTCTATTGAAACATCATTTTTAATCATTTAAATTAATGAACACAAACGCGTGTCGTAGTTTCACGATCGTCTATATAACGCGTCCTTAGAAACTTTGATACCTACATGTATAAAAGCAGTGCGCAACAATTGAGATGGAAGCAAATATAATGGTTTCGCAGACGAAACATAATTCCGGGATTCAACCACATACCAATTAAAGGTATGTTAACAGTATGTAGGTCGTAGTGGGCTCGAATAAGTTTCAGGTTGCACCTAACTGCATGGAGGTTACCATATAACGTTACCAGGAACGATACCAGTTTGCAATCTAACATGACGCAAGTTCATCTATAAATCGGAACAGTTTATTTCGCCATTTTCATAGAGCAAAGTTATTCCACATCAAGTAGATTTTAGTATGATGAAATGTTCCTACATTTAGAGGGAAAGAGTCAGTTAAATAAAGGTGAAATGAATTTTAAGCCGATGCCGTGATGCCGCGCTCCGCTGCGCTCTGCGGTGGCGCGAATGAAACACTCAGCGTTGTAAGTAATACGATTACAGGGATTTATTGTACCATACATTATAACATGCAAGGCAAAGTTTAATTACACTAATATTTATAGACAGTCGTGAATTAAATTTATTTATGCAACTATAGCCACGTATTTTACCTACCTATATACGACAAATGGCTTAAAAATGTTTTCATACATTTCATTCGATATTGTAATCTCAATTGTAAAACTAATGGAACATTAATTTTTAATTAGTATCCGCACAGTGGTCGACCGTAATTCATTCGCTTCTTCACAAGCAATTTATTGTTTTCTGAACTAAGTAACCTCTTTTTTAATATTGAATTTGCTATTAAATTAAACGAAAATCTTTTATAAACTTGTTCTATGGTCGTTTTAACGCAGACAAAAAAAATCCTAGTTTGATATTACGTTCTTGGATCCTAAAGAAACGTTTTGTAATATCCAAGTACAATACTTAACAAACTTACTTAGTATCCATCGTACGATACTACTTATACCGGACATTCGATTGTCGACGTAATGTAGCTACAGCTCTACAGAAATCAGAGCAGTACGGGTTGTTTGTTATTTTATGAACTATCCACACCTACCTACCTAATACAAGACAAAGACTACAATTTCAATATACGAAATTATACCGACAGGGTTCGTTTACGCTTTTTTGTACTTTCTATCGGAAATAAATAGGATATTAATAATACCTTGTATAGCTAATGATTGTGTAATTTTGATAATATTTTTTTCAATGAACATATGGAATTAAATTTCTCATATTGGCATAGAAAGAGTCTTCTGTAGTTTGTCAATGCAATTAACAATGGAAGTAATGAAGTTAATGATGATTGTTAAAATCAATATAACCGAAATTAAAGTGAACATCAAGCAGTAAAATATCGTAGTAATAAATTACGACTTCAGTACCTACAATAACAATTGCAATGTTTAATGCCCTTACGGGTTTATCGGCCTTGTATATTATAGATATTTATACAATAAAAATCTTAGTAAAACATACAAATACACACAACTAATACGTAAATATACAAATTTGTGTATAGGTAATTAGAGTTCTGTTATTATATATTTTAATAATTTAATGATCTCTATTTTTTAACAGTTTACATAAAATGTTATTTTATGTTATTTCTTTTAATTCGAATACAGAAATTAGCAAATCTAGGCACTGAACATACCACCGCTAACAGTGTACTACAATTTGAGATTCCTAGTTGCATATCGGACACGATTTCCAGCTGTAACCGCTGTATCTTGAGCCACGGACTACTATATTATACTGTTTGTTCTGCGTCCCGGTAGGAAATACAATCGGGATGGACAAGAAGCCTAAGGCAGTGTAAGTAGGAATAGAAGCAACCTGCCGTGGCCAGTACTCACTTGACGTAGCCAGTATGATACAAAGTAGTAGGTATATTTTACTGTATTGTTATAGACACTTTTGACACTCATAGTAGTATCTATAATCGTAGGAATGAGTTACGGCAATAAGTACAGTTTTAATATCTAGCCGAAGGACCTTAGCCCGGTGATCTGTGCCCGCTGCATTGACCTGCGAGTCAATTAGGTCGCACGTATCTAATCTGATCGTAACCTGACCATGAAAACGTCTTCGCTATGAAATAGAAAGCCCGTCAAATGTTCCTCTTTCACCGATCAAAAGAAAAACATATTATTATCTCTTTAGGTCATCCTTTTCAAGTGGATCGAGGTTGCAGAATGATTTTAAAATTTGAATAGGAATTTACTCATTTTGCATCTCTATCAATTTAAATGTTCCGCTTTTTTGATCAAATTTTTTTGTGATATTAGCGTATGGGTATGAAATATTACGGAATATAAAATTGTTTAATACGAAATTTTATTTTGTAGGTAGGTACTGGTAAAAAGTGGCATTTTTGGTGATGAAGTTCTATATTTGTATCATTCCATATAACTATTCACTATAACCATCTTTACTAATAAAAAATAATAATTTCCTTCTAATAATTAAATTATCACGGAGCTTAAAAGAACAACAACAATAATTTTTGTACTACCGTATCAAATTTTCTCAATGATAGAGTAGTTCAAAGTATAGAAAAAAGTTGTGACTAAATTAATTCTCTTAAAACCTTTTTCTTCAATAGAAACGACTCAGTAACTTCCGCTAACGACTACGTCCTATCTGACAATAATTAATTAATACAAATAATAATAAAGATGTTTTACATGCAACCTTCACAAAGCCTTTGCATAGTTTACAACTATAATAATGTCCATTCAAAACACAAATGTTCATGCATAGACAGTAGCGTGGAGTCACTTTTTTTTATTTAAACTCTTTATACTTTCTTTTCAAATCGGTAAGAATCCCCACTTTTTAATTTAAAAAAAGTTCAGCCATATAAAAGTTCGCTCACGATCACGAACAATATATGCAAGGTTCATTCTATTTGTTATTCGTAAATAAGCCGATTTATTTCATGATAATTATATTTATAACAATTATGATAACCATATTTACAAACATTTGTAAATATTGTCTTTTAGTAAACTTTAATTTCAGAAAAACGTCAGATTAGAGAAATGTAATCAAAACTTGTTGATAACAAAATCTCAATTTCAGTGGCAGTTATTAATTACGGTATAATAATTGTTCCGTTATCGGGTTATTGCCCCTAAATATTTCCACTTTAATACACAACTCCGTTTCATGCATGCATCCAGAACAAAATAGTATATGCAAATGTTTTAAATATATAATAAAAGACAAATCCTTTTTTTGTTTTTACAAGAGAACCTTTTAACAATGACATTGACATTATAAAAGTAATATAAATCCAGCTTCCGTACTCTCATCAAGTAATTATACCTGAATACATATTTTATGTAAGTTCTAAAATGTATTAGTGATATATTAAAAATCTACCAATCCGCACTTGGCCAGCGTGGTAGACTATGGCCTGAATCCCTCTCACCATGAGAGGAGACCCGGTCCAGCAGTGGATCAATAAAAAGCATGAAAGATGTTGAAAAAAGTTACTAAAACGACATAAAAATGTAAAACGACGTATAAGTTATTGTAATATTTTCCCGTAATACAGTACGTAATTGAAGGCCTAACTCAAATAAGTATCTAATTTGGCTTTAGGTAATTCACGATAAACTCGAAGGAATTTTTCAATTTTTATATATCATTATATATATTATTTACATCTAGGCACAAAGGAACAGTGAAGCAAAACATCGCAAGGAAACCCGCACATCTTACAGTTTCCATAATGTTCTTAGAAATATATGAAGCTATCAATCCGCGCTTGATCTGCTTTAAATAATTTCAATGTGAGAGGAAAGCCGTATCTAAAAGTGGAACAGCAAAAAAAAGCTTAACAAATAACCTACTCGTTTACGAAAAACCAAATATTTATTTATTTAAAATAACTGAACCTTAATATATATCAATGCATCATTAGTAATAACTATACGCTGAAAACGGTACATAAACGCTACGAATATTAGGTTGGTGGACCGAAATACGCCTGAATTTATCACCACACGCGGTGCAATTCAGTTTAAATTCATTACAAAGATAAACCATGTAACAACAACTGGTATTATCTTAGTGTTCCCCGTAATTCTTAAAGGCAAATAAATAAATAAATACATGACGTTGCCCTCAGCATTGCGCACCATTGCGCACCCGTCGGCGGTCCCACTTATCTACCTACT
>DWEM01003661.1:0-10444 GCA_018245935.1 Agara belti belti | reverse complement strand
AAACCATGAAAATTGGTCCAGCAGATCTCGAGTTATAAGTGTTGGAACAAACCCGACTTTCTTTTATATATATAGATTTTAAAACTTAGTGGCCGGTGGCGGCAACTTGCAATAACTATAAACATTGAGAAAAAAGATAGAAACCAACTATTTATTTTGCACATTTTGATAAATTTCAATAATAAAAGACTGCCAAAGTTGAATTATTCATGACATAACAGTTAACACATACACATAATTCTTTTGCTTATTGTATTCTAAATGATCAGCACAACTTGACGTCATAGCCATAGGCATATCCACTATAGCCTGAGGGGCACACAAAGCCGAAGTAAGATGACTAAAACATGACCTGCATTGAGTGTATGTATGTACCTTACAACGAATAAAACAATTTGAATTTGAATTCATCGTGGTACGGTTTCAAATTTCCTGATGTTTCATAAGATTTTATTTTAGTCACTTTTCAAGGTTGGTGTTATCTATTGACGCTAACGACTTGCGTCAATCGTGTGTTTGTTTATTTGTTATCCATCATTAGCCGGGCCGATAAGTTGATTAGCTGCGCCGATAAATTGCCTATCCATTCGATTGAAACGCTTATCAATACTCGCGATCGACTGCACTAACATTGGATTAATTTATTCGTTATTATTGTTTTGTTAACGCCGAGTTAGTCACACTAATAATAATTTAATATGCTTTATGTTTATAGCGTAAAGTAGAAGAATATAATTATAATTCATATAAAATCTGTAGTATGTTTTAAAAATATATGTACAATAACGTTTAATATAAATTAGCTTATTCCTGCGGCTCTGATCACGTAAAAATTGAGTTTCAAATGACTGAACTAAGAAGCTATAGCACATTCTTAATCATATCCGGCCGGGTATAATTTTATATCCGTGTCGCAGCAAATATCAATGCACGACGTTTACGTGTGGTACGGGGAGCTTTTGTTAAAGTTATCACGATCGAGGCTCTCCGGGGACTCCCGCGGGCTGCTCGTGTGTGTAACTATTATGTTATATTTGTTATTGTTACGGTTTTAAGGAAGCGAAAAGGCACCCGTAGATCTCAACGGTCGTTTCTCGTTTTCTTTTATAACAAAAAAACTTTGTGTACCGCCAATTTCCGCCTGTTTTGATCGGTTTTCTTGCTCGTGTGTTTTCTACAGCAATGAAAACAAGAAAATATAGTCTAAAGAGTCATTACCAGTGCAACGATATCAAAAACTTCCAAGTCGTCGTACTGGGGGTTTTATGAAAGAATAAAATAAGTTATTCTGATAGAGGCCGATTTTATAATCATCAGATAAACTACGTAAGAACTGCCAACCCTTTATTTTATCTTCATCTATCCCTTTATTCATTGAATATTTTTTTAATTTATCTACTGGCTATAACATACTATAGTAATTAATTAGTGTTTTTCAACAATCACCATAATTAATGTGCACAAGCGAGATGCACTTACATACCTTTCAATACGTTAGAAGAGTTTCAACTTAATACGAGTTTGATTCTGAAATGACAAACGACTATTTACATCTAAATAAAACATTCATAAATAAAATGAAGCCGATTTATATCCATTAAATATTAATATTAACAATTACTTGAAGAGCTTGTAATGGGTTTCCTTCGTCGCAGATAACGGGGTTGATACATGCTTCGAGTTGTCAGATTGTTTGCGATTCTGATATTATCGTAGCGGTCGTGCGCTCGGGAAATTGTTTGTATACCGACCATTTTTACTAAAAATATCTGCAAGTTTAAAAACACAAGAAGTAAATGCGTACATAACAAAACTTTATTTAATATTCTAGCCTGAACTTCAGGGGTAGTAACGCTTTGAGCATAATTTCAGGTAAAATTTTTACATTTGTAATTAAGACAGAAATACGTTTAAGGATTATAGTGAAGTGACCGTAGAAAATGTGTAGGCTTATCGTAAAGAGTCCGTTCTCAAATATTGATTGTCATAGTTAGGTTAGGTAAGGTTAAGGATAAAGTCTTGAAATGCAAAGTAAATTTACGTTTGATAACCTAATCCGGTACCAACTTCACACATTTACATTTTTAATCCATTCCTTACAATTCCTCAATGTATCAAGAGATGCTGTACGCAGTGTGAAGCCGTATTGGTTCAAGGCAAACGTTTTTCAGTCAAATAACACATTACAAGTGTTAAAAGCGAATATTGAGTTTTTCCCCAACGAGCCTAATCCAATCTGCATTCAGAGCGCGGCAGTTTAATGATGTAATAATAGCTGCCAGTAACGACCGCCGGCGTTTTATGGTGCGGCTAATGATACGCAGGAACGGCGGCTTATGGTGTTTTTGTAACACTTATAATATAGAATGTGTAAGTAAATACGTTTGCGCCGAAATATGGGTCAGCGCGTTGTCGCACGGGGGAAACGGTGGATATTCAGCACTACGATAAAGAAAATAGCGATACAACGTGTAAAATAATATAATCAGTGAACTGCTTAAATTAGGTTGGGTAAACAAATCATCAAATGCACTAGTGCCTCTGATACTGATGAGCACTGGATGTCAGCTGCAGAATTCCTTTCATTTGTCTTCCATTCAGGGTCGCTAAATACAAGCCTGTTTCCTAATGTTTCTGTCAAAATAATACACAAAACATTTCTACTAAATCGTCTGTAAACCACATTGAAATGCTTAAAAGAAAAAAATCTTTCTATCAGTTACAGCCGCCATAAATTGTGCCATAAAACGATGCCTGCTACATGCAATATTGTAACGAATCGAGTCTTATTATAACGACGTTAAACCTTCATTTTAGAACAGAATTATTTCTGGCTTTTTCTTTAATAGGTTTTGTGGCTTAGATGTAGAAAGTGCTTAACACATTTACATATAAATGTTTTCCTTCTCTCCCTTCTGTTTGGCTTAACGCATTATAATGTTTAAAAATAATAAGTACTCTACGTTAGCAGTACATTTGATTGTAACATAGCCAGGTTGTAGATTAAGTTTTATTATTTTTGCTGGTCAACAAATGAGGTTAATTTGTTGGCTTTTCCCGTTTTGAGGTGTATCGCTCATGTATGTTTGTGTTGAGGAGCTCGGACGAACGAAGAAATAGTCAATAATATTTGTACGTCGTGCCGTTAGCATCTAGCTGTATGATCAGTATACAATAGTAATAATAATAGTAGGGATAATACACACTGAATACTGTATGGTAATTGATACCATGACTGGTTTACCAGTCAGGTTCTCTGACCACTACATCAAAAGGCCAGTCTTATAAATAATAAATGTTATTAAATGTCTGTCGGTGAATGATCTGCAAACAAACAAATCGTACAGTTTTTATGCGCACATATTCCAAAAACTAATTCCCCCCGGCTATATTCACGCTGGGGTTCATTTTGTAATAAGAACAAAAGGTGGCAGGATTTAAAACAAAAACCGAATAGGGGATACATGAAAATATCTTCTCTAAAAAGATGAAAGCCGTTACGAAATACGTGCAGAACTACGACCAGATCCGGCTTCGGGCGGACTCATGATAGCGTCTCTACGGATATTTGTGATGGTATAGTGAGAATTTACCTGTGGAATAAAGAATCCAACGTCGAGTGATCTGGACGATAAACCATCTTTAACAGCTCTAAACTGTGTGAATCTTCATAGTTTTACTTTACTGTGTGTATTCCTCAGACTTAGAGGCTAAAATTGAAACCATTGTCTAAACTAAGTTAGACTATAGCTGCATCACTAAGCTGACTTCTGTCTAAGTACGAGTCTAAGTACCTACTGTCTGACTAAGTATCGACGAATTAATAAATAGATAAAAAGTTATGATACTTTTTAACAGCTAAAGTAATAGTAATTATAGTTCAGTAATAAACTTATTTGATATGATAACTAATAATAATAACGTTTTAAATAATACCCTATTTTATTTTCGACTTAAGTTTAAATAACGAACGTCAAATAGACATTTATTTATTTACAACAAATATAGAAATAATTACTGTTTGTTTCCTACACTAAGATTCCCTGTGTTATACAAGTATGTATTAGAGATTCATCATTTCATCATCATAATCGGAGTCCGAGCTCTCGGAATAATAGATCGCGCCAAGATAACTGTGAGATAACTCGAAGAAAAGCAAACGAACACGCGGCTTGTTGCAATAAAGTTTATTGTAGCAAGTTTACACACGTATGAAAGATTACTGGATTCTCATTATAGTACCACTAATCTAGCATCATTTTTGAAAAGTTAATGTGATCAACATCGGTGTTAGTATTTCAGAATGTCATTGAAAAACTCGTAAAAAGATTATCTATTCATGTAGATGTATCTATTCATGTATGATGAATGTATGTTTGTCAACTGTGCGGTTACCATAACGCAGGTATTTAAGTGCCTGATTTGAATTCAGATAGTGAGTGGAACTGTTTAATGCTTGTCACCTTTTAAATTGGTAACAAAATTAAAATCATACAACGATATGACTCCTGCGTCCAATAGTGTATTGATTTTCTTTTTATGCTTTGTTTCTTATTGTGCATTGATTTCGGTTTGCTTTAATGCTTTTATTAGAGGAGTAGGTGAGGTTTCCATTTTGGTTTTCATTAGCTCATGACTCACGCAGGCTTCATCGTGATGCAGTTGGGGCGCACGCGAGCGATAAAAAATATTCTATAATCCCGACAATTTGGCGAATGAGCGGCGCCCTCCCTCGCCGCTGTCGCCATTAGAACTCTCTTTTATCGCATCACTCTCCGATACTGGATCTACGAAGAACAAGAAATACTTTATGCAAAGGCCCGACTCATTCGAACTTTTGAATGTGGTAGAACTGTACATATGTGGATTTTTTTGAACCCTCCTACTTTTTCTATTGCCGGACAAGGCTCCTTACATAGAAATAAAGTTTAAGATCTACCACGCTGGTCAGGTGCGGATATTTAAACTTCAAACAATTCTGAAAATGCTCTTGAGCACTCTAAGGATAGTAAGTAGAATGCTGATACACAAATTATTTGCAGCAAAATCATCGAAAGATCAACTATGTATATTAGTCTCCTTAGATGGAAACTCAACAGTAATTAAGATTGAATATAGAAGTAGAGAAACAGCATATGCCAAGGATAGCGAATCAGTGATGCCTGGGCCAGTGGAGGTTTTTACTAATTTAAGACCACACTTTATTGTTATACCACAATGACTGTTATACCACAATGACTGTTACATCACAGCTAGCCAGTAGTATAGACGTTATGTATGGCTATGGTTTTAAAAGAAAAGTTAAACGTTCACTACTAAAGGTTTGTAGTCCCCGGCATATCCAACCGTTCGTCGCTCCGAGCCCATGGGCGTGACAGTCGACCATGACAGATGCGTTCTATCTGTCACGGCGGTCTGAAGACAGCATCCATGGCTCGCGTGTATTCCATTACACGGACGAATTTTACGCTCCTTACTCCCCAACCAGGGGATATTATGGGATGTTCGTTGTTCGGAAGAAGATTGGGGATTCGTATGGAGAGGACTGATTAGTATTGTTTGTGCTAAGTATTTTTAGGGTGCGTTTTTTCTGTTGTTTTAATATACCAAACATGTAGTGTACAATTGCATTTTCGTTGCATAATAAAATTAGCTTTCGTTTTCAGTAATATAAATAGATACTAAAGATAGAGATTATTAATAGATAGTAATAATAAAAGGTAGTAATGTTCACTAGAGTTCAATTTATCGTTGAAGTGAAAACGTGACCAGTGTTGAAGGAAAAGACTCCAAAATTTCAATCGGCTTACTTCTAGTAAAATATATAAATAATCATTTCAATTAACAAAACTTTTGTAATGTATTTTTAAAGCAAATATAATATTATAACTTTTCAAAATAAAGTTAGCTTTATACTATCCATCAGAGGCTATTCCTTAAAGAAATAAAATATAGAACACAATATCAATCACCAATATAATTACATTATCAGATAATTTACACAACGACAAGACTTAACACCTGCTGCAATGAAGAGATAGCGAATGATAAGTAATAACGGACGTCATTCACCACTAGGGATTGCAGTCCTGCATTCCCGCGGGATTCCGTTCCACTCATTGTCTGCGGGATCGCGCACCTCCGACGCGAATCCGCGGATCACGAAAGTTTCACAATTGGCGCCAAACCGATGTAAAAAATCTGTATTTAACATTATCAAAAATACATTTATAAAAGAAATACTATTAAAAATAAATCAGGCTAAAATAAGAAAATTGTACCTACTTTTTATGTCAAAGGAAGCAATTAAAAATTAGTTAGCTATGCATTTCAGATTGGCGGGTTATTTATCTGATTTGTATATTATTTTTTATTTTCGCCATAAATACTTTTTGTAATAAACAGCCAAATTTTAATTCTTATTTGTAAACAACAAACTATGATTGTCAAAGATTATAACACGTACTATCTAATAGAAGCGGATTCTTTAAACAAAAACTTATAGTTTTAATTCGATTTTATTACATTGTATTAAGGGTGTGGTGGGTACTCAACCACTAGCTTGGGTAGGTAATTTTATAACATTATATTAAGATCCCTCGGGATTCAGGCGGGATTGGAACATTCGTGTATTAATCCCGCGGGATCGAATGAGTTGCGGGATTGTAATTTCTATACAGGACAGATTTACAGAAGCAAGATTACAATTATCAAAAAATTGTAGCCCTTAAAACGTATAAAAGCGTACAATTAATCCATAATCAGCGCTAATCGATCGGACACAACGCATTCAAAATGGGCAGCGAATTCAGGAAGAAGAAGCTCGCGCTCTTTCAAAAACTGTTCGACAAAGACGGTAGCAAATACGTTGAAAAGAAGGATTTCGACGTTTCATTGGAATATGTCGCGAAGCAGAGGGGTTGGGCGCCGGACGGCCTGCAGTACAAGGCGATGCAAGACAACCTGAACAAGGTATGGGAGAACTTACAGAAACAAGCCGATAAGGACAACGACGGCAAAATTTCTCTCGAGGAATGGGACCTCATGTGGGATGAGTTCGCCAAGAATCCTTCCTCGCCTTTCGAATGGCAGACCCTATACTGCAAGGTCATGTTCGACATACAGGACGCCAGCGGCGACGGAGCAATAGACGTCGACGAATACACCGCTGTCATGGCCTCTTTCAATAAGGACAAGGATAATGCCGTCACCGCGTTCGGGAAGATGGCCCGGGGTAAGTCCACCATTTCTTGGGAGGAATTCCAGGAGTTGTGGACGCAGTTCTTCACCAGCGACGATCCCGAAGCTCCCGGTAACTATATCTTCGGCGTCCGTACTTTCTAATTCATCACTCATTAACATGTTATGGAAACAATTCTTTTTTTGTAACTGGTTTTATTGTTTTCCCTTGATATTGTTATGTATTATGACAATAATGTGATATTGGATTAGTTTATAGAAGTGTGTGGAGTGAATAAGTATATTAAATATAGAATTAACAAATGGTGTATGATTTATTTGACTGCAGACTTCGGCATACCTATAATGATATTAGTTAGGAAAATCCACCAGCAGCTGTCTTATTACAAATTAGAAAATCAAACGCCTCGTTTATGGCTACCTTATGGCTACCGGATAGCTTACAACCAAACATATGTATATGTATACAAAATACGTAGATAATACATACGCGCTCTTATAGATATTATGTATTTTTATTACATGCGAACAAAGAACAAATATTTGATTTAATTTTATCAATTCTCCAGTTACGGGCACACTGGAAGATATTTCAATATAGAATCAATTGTGACCTTGTACTCATTATTATTGTTCCTGTATTGTGTTTGTGTGTACACAAATACACGTAGATCGGAATCAGACTCACAACCTAGACCAAGAGGGCAGACAAACCTGCTATAAGTTTTAACTCAACGAGTGTGCTATGACGACAATGTACAGTATTTATTTCAAATTCGCCCGCACCTAGCTTTATAGTTAACAAATCGGTTACTATATGAACTCGCCTTATCGCCAGACAAGCTAGACTCGTGTTGGGAACACACAAATTGCGTTGCCTATCAATAGATCTTTTATTGAGCAGTATCTACGGCATTGAAGTCGGAGACTGCACACACAGGTCTCACCTTTCCCGCTTAACCGAGAGTATGTTCTGAGGGCAGTTAAGATTTATTACTGGAGGGGGGACTTAAAGTATTTAGACACTACCCGGTGGACAGTTTTTAGCGTTCTGGTGTTAATATCGTCCACAGTATCACAATTTCCTAGACATAGAAACGTTTGCGTAGCTCGAGCTGAACTTCTTCGGATCTTTGGCTCTGGACAGGGGTTTTTATACACAGTAATAATAATTTTATATTTCGATTTACGTTAACCATATTTAAAATATTTAGTTACATATTTATAGTGATATAAAAATTATCTATCTGTAATAAGGTTAACTTTAAATTAAAAACTATTTAAGTAATCTCCTATAACTGTCTCCATCCAGTACCTTGGGATGGAGCAGTCAGTTCTAGCAGCGATTACCTTTAGGATGTTGTCACTATTTAGTCGGCATTGTTGCAAAGATGCTGCTTTCTTACGCATGATGGTATGGAATAGGTTTGCAATAAACTCTGAATACTTTATTCACTAGATTCACTTCCCTCAGTAATTGCTTGCGAAAGGATTACTCGATTTAATTTAAAATAAAATTCACGACGTTATAAAAACACAGAACCGTGATCCACATCATGGTCGACGAATAATGAAAAGTTAAGCAAATATAATGTTACAAATGAGTACAATCAGAGATGATATCGTTACCGTTTTCCGTTTCAGTGATACGATCATATACTAAAGATAGTAATGAGAGATAAAGATCAAGATATTATTAATAGATAGTAATAATAATAATAGTCATACATACTCGTATACCGAAGTAATACGGAATAGCTGCTTGAATTTTAAAATACTAAAAAAGTTTAACACAAGTTATGTCTGTTGATAAAAAACTGAAGTTAATAGTAAAAATATGTAATTAATATAATTAGGCTGCATTAATAAATAATAAATAAAGAGTATTCCAAGGAATAAATAGTATTCCAATCAAGAAATATATTTCATAATGTATTTTTAAAGAAAATATAATGTTATATATTTTTACAATAAAGTTAGATTAACTTATTTAATTAAAATATCCATCAGAGGCTGTTCCTTAACGAAATAAAATATAGAACACAGTATCAGTCACTAATACAATTAACAGACAATTTACACAACGACAACACTTAACCACCTGCTGCAATGCAGAGAGATAGCGAATGATAAGTAACAACGCACGTCATCCACGACAGATTTGCAGAAGCGAGATAACGATTATCAAAGAACTGCAGTCTTTAAAGCGTATAAAAGCGTAAAATTCGTCCACAATAGTCGCGAACAAACCGGACAGAGCACGTTTAAAATGGGCAGCGAATTCAGAAAGAAGAAACTCGCTCGGGTTTTTCAAAAATTCTTCGACAAAGACGACAGCAAATACGTCGAAAAGAAAGATTTCGATGTTTCCTTCGACTATATCGCGAAACAGAGGGGCTGGCAGGCCGGCGACCCGCAGTTCGAGGCGGTCCAGGACGAGTTCAACAAGGTATGGGCCAGCTTGCAGAAGCACGCCGACAAGGACAACGACGGCAGAATTTCGCTCGACGAATGGAACGTCATGTGGGACGATTACGCCAAGAATCCTTCCTCGCCTCTCGAATGGCAGAGCCTATACTGCAAGGTCATCTTCAGTATACAGGACGCCAGCGGCGACGGTGCAATAGACGTAGATGAATATTCGGCCGTCATGGTCTCGTTCAATAAGGACAAAGACAATGCCGTCAAAGCGTTCGGGAAGATGGCTAAGGGCAAGTCCACCGTCTCTTGGGAGGAGTTCCGAGAGTTGTGGAAGCAGTACTTCACCAGCGAGGACCCCGACGCGCCCGGCAACTTTATCTTCGGCGAGGTTTCTTTCTAATTAGTAATTAACTTATTAGCGTGTTATTGGAATTAATTGTGATTTTATTTTGTTTTGGCTTGAAATTGTAATGTATTTAATGAGAATATTGTGATCTTGGATTAATTAATGGAATTGTATCGAGTGAATAAGTATATATATTAAATATGGAATTCACTAATGGTGATAGATTATTTTACAAAACCCACTTTAGGGCTCACAATTAACGGTACTTACACCAACAATAATAATTATAATTAGGTCGATTTCACACACGGTTATCTGATTACTCAATTAATAATGCCTGCGTTATAGCAACTGGACACCATGTACATACTAAACAATACTTAATAGATACTTAGATACTTAGTAGAACCTGTATACGGTTCGCCCGGGGAAGTACCACCGCCACGCCTATTTCTGCCGTGAAGCAATTGTTTTTAC
>DWEM01003660.1:0-10446 GCA_018245935.1 Agara belti belti | reverse complement strand
AAAGTTGAACGTCAGGCAGACTTTTTTTTATTTCCATGCTGACAAATTTTTATCGAGTTTTATCTTGATATTTATCATTGTCTGTGTAAATAAATAATTTAACTTAAACTCACGGTTAGATAGAAAATTAAAATATTTTGATTACAACGGAATTTCAATTGGAAAAATATCGTTCATTCGGGTAGTTAGTAACAAAATAAAATGTTAATTTAAGTATTTCTTTTGTATAAATTACTTTATCTGAATAGCAAACACTATTGACGCTTAAAAAGGTTGCTTTCCTATTATTGTCTCGACGTTCACAAGTAAAGCTGACAATAGAAGCTAAGGTTCACGGACCAAGGCTCGGCACCAATGCACCAAGGCTCTTCCAACGCTGTTAAGATTCGAAGACATTTTGTTCTCCGCAATATCACGCCCGTGGTCATCCAACTTGACACAAATATATTTATGCGGCTTTAGATTAATCGGTTTTTGTTTTGTTACTTTTAACAGGCGATTCGGGGAAGGTTTCCAGCCAGCGGTCCAAGATAGACGCGGCGTTCACCATGGCCATGGAGCACGCGCAGAGGGCGTGTGAAATACTGAAGAGTGAGTTGCAGTTACAAATATTATGGTACCCGCTAACAATTTGAGATTCATTTTGAGAGAGATATGTTGTATAGATATGTCTCAATGTAAGGCGAAAGTTTCACGGATTTTGTAGCTCATAATTGTAAAATCCCTTAAGTCGCACCGTTGTAGTATGGATCACTGCTGGAATAAGTCTCGTACCCTATTGGTCTCCGATATCGCACTGGCTCCTCGGACCCATCTGCCTGTTCTAATGATAATGCACAGTCGAATAATGTCGCTACGTGCGGTGTGTCGCAGCGGCCACCGAGAACGTGGAGGAGGCGCTAGACATCGCGTCGTCGCTGCTGCCGCCGCACTTCGTGAAGCTGCGCGCCAACAAGCCCAGCGGGGCGCTGGCCGCGCGCCGCGCCGACCCGCCCGAGGGCTCGCTCACGCAGTGCGAGTGCGAGCCGGCCGACCGCCAGCCCTGCGGGCCCTACTCGCACTGCCTCAACAGGTCTACAACCACACCTACGTCACCGCCTACGCCCTACAGCGATGTAATATAAAAAGGGGCAGTGACTCCTGGCCAGACCTACTGACTTAGAGATAAATGCACAGCCGAGAATCCTGTTAATTTGCATGCATAGGTTTTATATCACGTAACTGAGCACTAAAAACAAATAAATAAAAATAAATAAACAAAAAAGGAATGTGGAAAATTCCATCTTGAGGGATGAAGGGGAGGGAGGACAATGGAGGTTAAATGATTGTATAAAATTTCCTCGGTTTGGAATCGGCCATGCACCCTTATCACGGTTTTGAAATTCCTTAAAAATCCATAGAAAAGAACTTGGATGTGTATATAATTGATTTGACAAAAATATTTTTATATTCACATTATATTTACAGTAATCTTATAACAAAGTGATATTTTATTTCATCATTGCAATGCCGCCAACAGAATGCTGCTGACGGAGTGCGGCCCCACGTGCCGCGCGGGCGACCGCTGCAACAACCGCGCGTTCGAGAAGCGGCTCTACCCCAAGCTGGTGCCGTACCGAGCGCCCCACCGCGGCTGGGGGCTGAAGACACTCGAGGATATTAAAGCTGGTACGTATCACTCGCTGTAATGGTGAAGGGAAACAGAGGAAACCTGAACACATCAGGCATGTTATAAAGTATGTATTTTCTGAGGTGTGTGAAGTCTAGCAATTGCCCAGCGTGGTGCACTATGGCCTGGAACTCTCACTATGAGAGGAGACTCGGTCCAGCAGTGGACCAATAAATAGGGTATAAAATCATTATTAACCAGATACCATTGCGATGCAACTAAGCATTGCGTCCGCCATTAGTGCAGCTTACCAGCTTTAGATGTTACAAATGATGTGTTTATTAAATAAATAAATAACTACTAGTGTAGATGATTTAGAATCGTTTGTTTCTAGGTCAATTCGTGATAGAGTATGTCGGTGAACTGATCGATGAGGAGGAGTTCCAGCGGCGGATGCGGAGGAAACACGACATCCGCGACGAGAACTACTACTTCCTGCGGCTGGACAAGGAGAGGATGATCGACGCGGGGCCGAAGGGGAATTTGGCCAGGTGGGGGTGACCCTTGTTATATTATACTATACTAGCTGTGCCCGCGACGTTGTCCGCGTTAGAATTTAAATTGAAATAAAAGTAGCCCAAATTAATCCTTATTATATCAGCTAGACTGCCAGCGAAAGTCCCGTTGAAATCGGTCCAGCCATTCCAGAAATTAGCCGGAACAAGCAGATGGACAGAGACAAAAATTGTAAAAAACGTTATTTCATTATCAAATAACTTTTAACTTTTTAACCATTTTAATAACAAAACAAACATCCATTCCAATTTTATTTATTTGTATAAATTTGACCACGAGCTAACACAGTACATATACCAAAATATCATTTTTAAAGTTTTTGTCTGTCTGTCTGTTACAATAATAACAATTTGTACTCCGCTATCAATATTTGATTCCGTTAAATCTCTGTTCCGGTTTCGTAAGGTTCATGAATCACTGCTGCGAGCCCAACTGTGAAACTCAGAAGTGGACAGTCCTGGGAGACGTCAGGGTCGGCCTCTTCGCACTCTACGACATACCGGCTGTAAGTTAATTAATGTTATATCCACTGGCCCCGTGGTCCAGTGGCTAAAGACCCTGACTGCAAAACCGGAGGTCATCATGGGTTCAATTCCCGCCCAGGACAAGCGTTTGTGTGTGCAGCACATTTGTTCGTTCTGTGTCTGGCTGTAATAATAGAAATTGTCATACTATTGTATTGTTTGATTAAGCGAATGCTTTATTAAGACCTTACATTACATTTAAACCTTACTTATATAGAGGTGTCTTAGCTACACACTGCAGTATCACGATGCATATAAAGATTTTACAGAATTATTATAATAGTTCAAGCCATATTTTGCCTATTACGTCGTACGAGTTTAAGAGATGGAAGTAAAACTACAATAGGTATCGATAACAAAACATTTGAACCGAATGGAAAATTTCAAGGCTTTTGACGATTTTCGATTTCTCATTCCCAGAACAGCGAAGTGACTTTCAATTACAACTTGGAGAGTGCCGGGATTGAGAAGAAGAGGTGCCTCTGTGGAGCGAAGAGGTGCTCCGGTTACATTGGAGCCAAGCCCAAGCAGGTAGACTCCGAATTTTTTATCTCTCATGGTGATATAAATATCGGTGACTCTTCACTCCACAATCTGCTTCAGAATCAGATGAGTTGGTCATTGACTGACCTCGTGTTTGAGTGGTTAGAGACCCTGACTGCAAAACCGGAGGTTGCGGCTTTAATTCCCACCCGGGACGAATATATGTGTGATGAGCACATTTGTCTGTTCTGTGACTGGTGTAATAATAATATCTATACAAGTATTATATTGCATGTGTGTATTTATATCAGCTGTTACCATAACACATTCATTGAATTGCCTAATTTGAAATCTGATAGCCGCGTCTGGAGTTGTGTAACTTACAGCTGCGAACCGAATAGTTTCTTAACACAATCGTATACCATCAGTTGCAGGTGGACCAGCCGAAGAAAGCCAAGCTGGCGGCGAAACGAGTCTACAGGAAGCGAAAGATCGACGATTCACCGTCTTCGAGTAAAATGAAGCCGAAATTGAAACTGGGCCGACCCGTGAAGCCCAAGGAACTGACCGAGATCGAGAAAGACCTGTTGATAATCAAGAACGCGACGAACGGCATATCCAGCGACTCGGAGTGCAGCGGGCGGCTCAGCAGCGTCGACAGCGGGAAGGATCTGAAGCTGCTGAAGAGGAAGAGAACCGAACTGGACGAAGCCCTGGACAGTGGCTCATCGAGTGCAAAGAAAATGAAATGTAACGAGGACAAGCCGACTGAGATCTGTGATTAGTTCTCGTGGTATGTGGACAATGTTGGAAGTATGAAGGTCTCTTTCTAAGAGATTTGACTATGGTATGTCAAATTCAACTCGATCGTGACGTATGTAGGATGCTGTCTTCCAAGCTGATGTAACAGATGTACAGGATGATCTATATTACTATGGGGTAGCGTCTGGGACGTGCCCAACTGAGTTCTCATGGGCTCGAAATACTAGTTATGTGTCGTTGAAAATTTTTATATGTCCTATTTAATGGGTTTCCAGTGGCCAGTTACGGCCATAATGTGGACGGGCTGCAGTCGAATTGCATTTTTGTTAACTCGCTACCTGATTGGCTGTGTCTATAAAACAAAAATGAAGGCTCTACTGTAAAACATTGACCGCATAATTCATATTCATAAGGCGTGAATACGTGGACAAGTTCAAATTGCACACTTATCACCGCAGCCATTTTTGAGTTTTCGTTTTTGCAATAAACTCTTAAAATTGAAACCAATAAATTTTATCGCAAATTTGAGATGATGTAACCAAATCAGCGAATATAAATCAACAAATTATATGAGATATGAAGTTTTTTACCCGTTACTTGTCAACATATTCACGCCTAGTACCCATAGATATATCAGATTATGTTCAATAATTGACTTGTAGTGAATGTAGTGAGTTTAGAAATGTAATTTGAAAAGCGAAAGTGACCTCTGCTCGGTTCGAACTGAATTTGCCGATGTTCGAAATTTAGTAATTGCTAGATTGCATCAAGTGCTTTATTAATTTTAATCACATTCTGATCAGTAAGGGGCCATCCATAGATTAGGTCGTAGGAATTTCATGATTTTTTGACTCCTCCCCCGTCCTTATCACAGCCTGTCACATTTGTGAGGACCCCCCTACTAAGTGTGATGTCAAATATTTTGCACATTTACATTTTGAAATCTATGAAATTAAAACAGCAGTGTTCCGATTTTTATTTCCATTTAAAATTTTTCTCAATAAAGAGAATTTGTAATACTTATATATAAAATATTATATAAATATATAAATAGAATTGAAAAAAAGTGATGTCACAAAATTTGGAACCCTTCCCCCCCTCACCTTGTCACACTTCGTCGATCCCCTCTCAACCCATAACGTGTGACGTAATTTATGGTTGGCTCCTAATATGTTTTTAGTATATAACATTAAATTGTGTGTGTGTGCTCTCGATTTTTTGATCGATTTTGTACAAAGTTATTGTTATAGACATAAATTTGTTAGGGAAATCAAAATTTAAAAAAAAAATACAAATCATATTATGCCTAAACTTCGAATGTAAAACTCCATTGCTCTTATTAGCGATAAATTTATATATCATGTGCCTTTTTTTGATGATCATTTCGGGCTGGATACGTGGTACCCTAATTTCTGCTTAGCGGCAGCGTTATTGCTGCCTTTTATATTAAGATCCAATATGTAGATTTATATCAAATATATCTGTTTTGCCTTTAAATTGTCTAATGTTACTATGGTTATCGTATATTTGTTAGTGTTAGATTAAAACTATAGGCCACTGTGTCAAAGTATTGGGATGGAGGGTGACTGTGTGAAGTCACCCCTGACCGTCCCTTTGTACATACTCATTTTTATCTAAGGTTCTGACGAAGGCGGAGCTATGCTTGCAAACAAAATATCTGTCACATGGCAACCCGCTTGTAAGTGTGGCAATCCAATGTTTTATACGGGATCAAATTTTGTTATGTACCAGTGTGACGTGGATTGCAATGTTGACATAATTATGGATTTTTATTTACGTATAGTTTGTAAATATTAGAATATAGTGCGTTCCGTACACGGGAAGAGGCGTCCCGGCGAATAAATGCGTAATCAAATATACGTGCGTTTTATTTATTCAAATGTTTGTTTTTTATTTTATTAGCCTCCTCCTCCTTCTCCAGCCTGCTTCGATATCTCTGAATGTACTGCTGTAAATAAACTTAACAATGGAAATATCAATATCAATAAGATTTCAATATTAAGGTAAATTTTAAAATCCGTTTCATCGAAATCGTTCAGATAAATATGTTTTAATCCGTTCAAACATACAGTTTTATATTATTAGTAAATTATTATTTCAAGTTATATTTCAATTGACACAATAATTCGAGTAATTAATAGGAAGCCGAAACACGTGACAATAAATTATTTACACTGACCACAGAGCAAGTACAAAATTATTCCATACCCATAGACTATAATAGTGTTTGCTCTCTATAATCATAAAAATACATGTGAGATCATAGAGAAATAAAGGATATATGAAGAATCGAAAATTTTATTATTAAAGTCACAATACATATATGGTATATTACATGAATATAGAAGTAAACATTATACAATAGTAATTATCACAGGGTAAATTTCCCATTTATGATAGTCTTATATTTGAGATATTCATTCAATTTGACAATTAATTATGAGTAATATTGTTATAATTATTTTTTAAACTTATCATTAAACATTAATGTGATATCATTGAAAGATCTACGTTTATATAACTTCAAAGGCCTAACGAGTTATATTTAAAGTGTAATCAATGGACTGTTAATAAAAATTTACACAAATGTATATAAATATTATTATTATATAAGAAAACAAATGTATATAAATATTATTATTATATAAGAAAAAGACAATCAAAGGTCTTTTAGTAAAATTAGCCAGTTATGTACAAGTGTACTAAGTATTAGTCTTAATCCTCATTCAAGTGAAATGTGTTTAGACGCTTGTATCTTACCGCGCGGGGATTCTCCAAGCTTGTGGTTGGTCCGCCTCAGTGGTTCTAATCAGTTTACGTTCATCGACCACATTAAGTTAATTATATTATTGATAAAATCACAGATACAAGAAAATATGCAGGCACCTACTACTTCATTTTAAACCTATGCGATTGTCTCTCACTGTATTAAGATCGTGCAAAGTTAACACAGTTTCATATTTACAGTGCGAATTTTATGTCATAAACAAGCAGGGGTTGACTAAGATTGAACGTCGCTTGGCGAGCAACGTCCATCAAAAATACTTTACAATAAACAATAAATAAAATAAACTTAACAGTTAAAAACAAAGCTATTCAATAGCCAAAAAATATTTCTTTTGTTAATAAAAATCACACACAGTCTAATAAATAGTAACTAGTCGAAGTAAACATTCATCCGTGCCACTAGATGGCGCTATACACAATTACGACATCCAAACATTTTTGTAATATCTAAAGTTATTTAATATAGAATAAGCAATCAATTGGTCGAAATTTTCATTTACAAAGTGAACTAATGAGTTTACAAAAATGGCACATGATTCCTATTTAAATTGTTTAATTGCAGGATCACGGCACCGTGCAGTCTAAGTGTGATGTAAATAAGTTAATATTTTAAAAGTCCATTTCACATGAAAAGTCCTACTTTAAATATATATATACAATCCATTCTCTGGAGCAAACGTGCAAATAAAATTTTGACACTAGATATATTTATCGTAACCTAGAAAACCATGACGATTAAGTGTACCTCATATACAATACATCCAAATACTTCATACAGATGAGGCTGTATGTTTAACTTTAAGAATTCAACAGTGCAAGACCATTTAGGATAGAAGAGTCCGGAACGAACTTCTACTTCTCAGTAAGACATGGTGCTGCACCTACATGAATGACAATTGAAGCTTTCTGCATATCCTTATATGCTAGCTGCGAGCTTCTGAAAAGTAGATCAGGGCCTATTGGCCGACAAAGTCAGCTTTTGTGCCCACAAATGAGATTTGCTTTTCCTGATCAAAGTTACACCCTAAATGTAGGGTTTGACATAAACCGACATACTTCGATGGTGCACCATAAGCTCCTATCCGCTCACTCCTTCAGGATAACTTCTAGAAATTTCTCAGGATCGCATAATCCCTCCTCTCTATCTGTCTCATTGCACTGCTGGCCAGAGTCGATCATTTTCTTTCGTCTACACAGTCTTTGTCTCAGGGTTTCCATTCTGCGTCTGTTTAGTAGCATCAACCTCAAAAACTTCTCCCACGCCTCCTCTGTGACAAATTCGTCGCGGCAAATGTATTTAGTCTCTTCCCCGTCTCGAAAGCGGAACATTCTTTTTATATTCAATGCTCTGATGTTTGTTGTAGACAACGTCCTAGAAAAAGAAATGTTTTAGTACTTTTTTTTTTGTGTTCGCCCTTTTTATCAGTGGGAGGGTTCTAGGTTACAGTCCATCACGCTGACCAAGTGTGGATCGGCAGACTTCGCACACCTCAGAAAATATTATACACTTTAAAACATCTCTGAAGTGTGGAGGTTTCCTCGGGATGTTTTCCTTCACCATTTTAGCAAGTGATATTAAAATTTTAGTTATAAAACACATGGAACTAGTCAGAGGTGTGTGCCAAGACCTAGACCCCCGGAGTAGGAGGCTGAATTTCTAACCACTAGGCTATCACTTAACTTATTCTGCGATAATTCAGCATCTGTATCTGTATTCCCCGAAGGGGTAGGCAGAGGAGTGTAGTACACCCCACATTTCACCAGTTACGTTTAAGTGCCACAATGGAACAGGTGGTGAGCCTATTGCCGTGCACCGGGCACAAATCCAGACTCTGAGTCACTACTAGAAATTCTAAATTTAAAAAATTCAGCAGTACCCAACCTGGGATTTGAGCCAAGGACCTCCCGATCGGCAGTCGCGCTAGCAACCGCTCGACCAACGAGGCAGTCTCAATACTTTTTTTATATTAATGAGTAGGCGGGGGTCACCGAGAGGCCGCTGCCACTTATGGACATCGGCAACCAAACTGCATTAGGACTTTAGGAATGGGACTTTTAGTATGAATTTATTTAGTAACAGGTTAAGAAGAATTCGTTGGCGTGTATTCCTAGAAACAGGACTGCTGCAATGGGACTGTTAGTAATATTATTCCATTTAGTATTTGTTAGTATAAATGCAGTTGACTGGCCTTGTGGTCGAGTGGTTAGAGAAATTGCATAACTAAAGGTCATGGGTTCGATTCCCATCCAGTACATGATGTTTATCAAAAAAGTATTTTCAAAGAACAAATTCAATACATACTGCTCCTCTTTGTTACTCATGTTCTCCATATCAATATCCTCATCGGCAGACTGCGTCGATGAGTCATTGGAATAGTTCGGCCCATCAAACATATCTAATGTATTCACGTAACTCTCATTTTCATTAGTAACATGCAGTCCTATTCTGTAAACGACAAAAGCAATGTGAAGAAAATTTCAAAATCTCACAAAATTGTTTTTATACTCCAAATTCAATATCATGTTTCTATTGACAAGTATAGAGCAATAGAGAATTTTTGATTTAAAAAAAATATAAAAATAAAAAGTTGGATTGTTATCCTATCATGCCAGGTTCCTAACGGGGTACGCTGTAAAGCACCAAGTGCCAAATATCCATATACTTATACAGCAGACATGCTTTTTCTACATTCATTATGACGAGGGTGATAATTAGTGAATCATGACTGGCCTCGTGGTCAAATGGTTAGTGACCCTGACTATGACACCAGAGGTCATGGCTACAATTTCCACAACAACAACAACAACATACCGTACATTTCCCACAAAGAACAAAAATTTGTGTAATGAGCGCATTTGTTTGTTCTGTGTCTCGGTGTAATAAAAATATCTATTTAAGTATTACATTGTTTATAATGTATGTTTATCAGTTGCCTGGTTACCATAACACAGGCATTAAACTGCATAATTTGGAATCAAATAGCTGTGTATGGAATTGTTCCAGTTATTATTATTATTATGTGTCTTCAAACCTACTGATCTCTTTGTACTGTGTACATGGTTTATATTATACTATTATAATATACTTCTTACCCCATTGTGCGCTGTGTATTATCCCTCTCCTCGTGCATAACATTTTTCAATCCATTACTTTCATCCAGTATTGTTTCGGTTTTATTAACCTCATCTCTGCTCACTGCAGGTATCGCATTTTTTAATAATCTCTTTACTCCACCATAACCGTCAATTTGATGGAAAGATGTGGCTGTGAAGTGGTCACTGCACACAGTACAATTAGCTGTGACTTTAGTAACTCCAGTTGCATCCATCCAGAGTTTTTTAATATCCTTGTTCAAGGGAAACCTATATCACAAAAAATACACCGATTACAGATACAGTGAACCAGATAAAAGTTAATACGTTTTTTCCAACCAAACCAGAATGCATCTTACTTGAAAAAGGTTCTTGTGTTGTCTTCGGTAACTGGGTATTTTTTACATACAACGCAAGTTTTTGTCATTTTACACGCAATATTTATAGCAATTAATAATAATATTTTTCCTTATCGATAATATTGAATATTTACCATAATATTGAACTCCATTCAATTAAGTGTCAATGTCATTTTTTTGTTTTTTAATGAGCACGTTCTTTTTTAATAGTTTAGGTGGCTTGGTTGTGTAG
>DWEM01003659.1:0-10449 GCA_018245935.1 Agara belti belti | reverse complement strand
AATGTTTGTCCTGAGTGGGAATCAAACTCACGAGCTCCAGTTTTGCAGTCACTAACCACTCAACCATGAGGCCAATCAAAGTTATAAGGGCTTCTGTGCTGTGGAAGTCATTTTAAGCAATCGCTTTCCTGTTTTACTCCACTGCTGGATATAGGGTTTCCCCTAACGAGCGCCAAAGTGTCTTGCCCTTGGCTATTTTTGTTTCTGGTAAATAACATAGGTCTAACCTACCTTGTATATATAAAAAATGTAATGTTAGTACGTCTGTACAAACCTCTGCTCATATCATTCGCTAAAGCTGTGAGAGTGACATCAAAGAACAATTGCATATTAGCTTTGCCCGATTCCTGGAGGACCTTGTCCAAGCTGCCCCTTATTTCATCCGGGATGTATGATATTGGATATTTGGGGGGATAACTGGAGAATGTGGGGTCGTCCACGTCAATTTGGATCTTCGTGTTGAGGAAACTGGCTACCTCCTTCAACCAGACCAGCGGTGCATTGGAGTATCTCACTTTATTCGTTGCAATAATAGTTGCCAGCTCTGTAGGGTCAATCTGTGAAACGTCAAACACCAATATAAAAACATAGGACAAAGACAAAATATTTCCTTGTAAAATTATTGGTAAGTATAAAAAATTTACAGAATCGTTTAGCTGAATAATATATAATCTGCATATAAATTTTATATACAAATATTATTCAGCATCTCACTTCAGGGTGTCCGGGTTCAAATCGTGGTGTGCACTTGACTTTGTACATGACTTTTATGACTTAAAATTTCATTATCACTCGCTTTAACGGTGTAGGTAAACATCCCGAGGAACCCTGTATACCTTAGAGGTGTTATAAAAAGTTATGTTTCTAAGCTGTGTGAAATCTGCACTTCGAGAGTGTAGCAGATTATGCCCTAACCCCATACGACAAGACCTGTGTCCAGTTAAACTACAAAAGGGTCTAAAATTATGGTATAATTTGTTGCTTACTTTAACAAATTGGGTTAAAGGAAACTTTTCTTTAATTCTCAATATGGAATTATGTTGTTTGTATACAAAATTCAAGTCACCTCTAACTGTAGCAGCTTATCATTTGTTTACCTAGTTACATGATGTCATTAATGATTGTTTTTATTTGATGGATATTTTTAATTACTTAACATGATACCGGGCAAAGTAACAACCGATACAACTAGCTATCCATAGCCAAGTTTATGTAGTTAATATATTTTTGATATCCGGTGAAATTTGGATTTATAGATGGCTGTGTGTGAAGTGTATGATACAGGAGTTTGAAGTGATAAATGAAGATTATCATGGCTCAATCTTGGAATAATATCTAGTAAGAAATAAACATAAGACATAATAAGGCATAAGAGAGATATTTAGCCAGTCTTAAATGTCTCCGCTATGTTTAAACTGTTATTATCTATCAATGAGGACTTCATTATATTTGGAGGAGGTGTAGGAAAATTATTCCAACATGAGTGAACACAATTTTGAGTGATAATTCCAGAAAACAAAGGATACAGGCTGCTAAAGTATAATAGTAGACTTTTTTGTTGTATGTTCACATTTTCCAGAAGTTTAATAATTTATATTGGAAATAATGTAAGTTCAGTAGAAATCTGTGATTAGAATACCTAATGCAGTTAAGATTTTAAACAATTTACGTGCCTGGCAGCAAAGGTATATTGAGCAATCTCAAGATTACAAATGGGTTCATTGACCTTATACTGTAGATTTTCAAAATCTAGTTACAATATCGTTTGTGTACTTACAGCTTCTAACGCAGCTTCTATAGTCTTCGGCGGCTTAGGCTTTGCTGCCTCCGATTTTTTATCTTGTTTCTTGCCTTTTTTATCTCCATCTTTCTTTTTGTCTTTTGGCGCTTTTTGGGTGTCATCAATTTCCATGCCGGCGTAAAAAGATTTAATTTGTGAATGAGGGACTGGATATCAATTATGAAAAAAAAATAAAAAAAAAAGAACGAACAAATATGGGAAAGGTATAAAAAAACCAACTGCTACTCACCGATATCCTCCAATTTTGGGCCATTTTTCATTGTTTTTTTTTCATCATCTTTATTACTTTTTACTTTTCCGTTTTGGGTTTTTTTACTCTTTCCAACAACTTCCCACTGACCGCTCGACATGATATTATCGTTTTTTAATAATTTATCTTGTAAATAAAGGGAAAGCGACAGGTTAACACGTACACGTCAAAAACAAATAGCAAAAAATGACAATTTGAAAGGCACGAAGGGTGCTTTTGATCGCTGATTGGTTAAGAGAGATTCCACTTGGACAAAACGTGGCATGGCATATGAAATGCATTCCGTTACAGTTTTATTTTGAAACCCTATTCTTAAATGCAAATTTATTAATGAAACATTTGAAATCTTTTTGTAAATAACAAGAAAACAAACAATACCAAACTCACAAAATATTTCAACATATTTTTTAAAGTTATCGGTTAAAACATTTTATCTAAGAAACCGGTAATTTTCATTGATAATCTGTTGAATTTATTTCTATTCCCTTGTTCTCTCCCCTCCATTCCCATTTTGCATTTCCATTTCTCATCTCAGCGTAGCTGTGTGAACGTGTAAAATTTTCTTAATGCCAGCGAGACCATGAGTGTAAAGAAAAGAAAAATAAATATTATTTAATCTTCACAAAACGTAGTGGTACATTTAGTGTATTTTGGACATTTCGTGAGTTAGTAATGGAAGAAAAGATACTGTCGCGAATAGAATCCACTTCCATAAGGGAAAGGGTGTATTTCGCAGCGAGGGATGGAATGTCTCTGACTCTGTACGCTTTGTTGTATGAAAAGGATACAGCAGAAATCGATATTCTTCTTAATGATGTAAGTACCCCTTTCCTGTATTTCTGTAGGATTTTACATCTAAAATTATGCTTAACCAACGGTATCAGTCGATATTGTACCTACGAATCATCTCTTCTATTTATATCTATAAAATAGTCGAGGTGTTTTACGTTTTACACTCGTGCGTAGTTAAATTTGTTCCACGCAATTATTGATTACTTTGATTAGTTCCTTCGGGCTTTAGTTTGTTTTGCGACATAATTATTTGAAAGCTCCGATGCTAAAAGCAAACGCATATTTTCCTGAATTTTTATATCTGCATTCAATATATGTATTTGAATATCCTTTTAATAGCTATCAGCATACTTCTTTCCGTTTGTTCTTTTTTTTCAATTTTCGTACCCATTTCGACGAAAATTGCATTTTTCTATTATCGATTTTGTCTCGTCTTGCGTGCACTGCGTTTTCTCAATATCGTTCAAATGAATTTAAATCAACGCGTTTATAAAATAAATCGTCTGTATACATAATGTAAAATGTAATAACTAGTAATATACATTTTTGAATGTATGTTATTATGAATATATTCGTAAGTCTATAACAAACTAACAATCATGTTTCTTTTGTAATCTGGCTGATTAACATCAGGTGGCCTGCATGCTTGTTTGCCTAACATTCTTCATTAACCTGTGTAAATCCAGCAGCATCAAACATTTAAGTCAATCAATTAAACAATTAGACAATCAATCAAACAATTAATCAATCAATCAATCAATCAATCCTTTATTAGACAGTAAGGATAATAGGACAATAATAGAGCTCTTACCATGCAATTAAAGTGAACAGTCATTATTTCATAGCTTTTTTTGAAATAGTAATTGATTTAACAAAAATATTTTTTATTGGGGACCTATTTATTTCTTTGTGTTTTTTCTTCATGCAATAAAACTCGTTTAATTCAGCAGACTTACAGAACAATAGATTCATTAATTATAGTAGCACGAATTAAGAGGACCATATAATGGCGAAGACACATGCAGTTATATAAAATCCATTCTCTAGGATATCCTTACAGAATCACCATCGCAGTACATAAATGTACTTTTTAATTCTACTCGATATATTGTTTAATGCCAGGGTTAATGTTGATACAGAGAGCCACACACACGATGCCATAGTGTTTCCAGCTGAGTCCAGAAGTAGGGACACATTGTTGACAGTCACGGATATTTCAATATTATCTGAGATGTTTATGTTATTTTAGCTGACACTGTCTGGCTGCTAATTTCATATTGTATGATATGACAAATTTGAAATAAACCTGTCTTACGTTAGTGGGCCGTTTACCTTTTTAACCGACTTCAAAAAGGTGGAGGTACTCAATACGTCTGTATTTTTTTTGCTAGACCTTTTTACAATGAAAAAGTCTCGTAAACTACATTACAATGGATATGGTTCTATAGGCTAGACAAAAGTGGAAAGGCCCCGAAAATAATGCTGACAAAGCATTTCGATCCCATGTTAACAGAAACAGAGTTAAATCCTATTGTCCATGGGCATTATCACTTTTACAATTGATTTTTTTTCCAATAAATATGTTAGTATCAATGTCTTATATGGTTCTGGACGATACTTCACAAAATTTTTGATCACAACACTTAAAGTAAGCTTTATGAGAATGAGTTTAAAAACATAGAGAAGTTTTTAACACATTCATTATTATTAGTGCTTATTTTACAGAAAAATATCTAATGTTATAATTATCCATGTTTTATTATTTGCATGTGCATCCGGAAATTGTCACCTTTAGTTTTTATTCATGTTAAATAGCAAAAATAAATTCGTATGTATACACATGTATTGAAATAAAGACAAGATTTGATTAGATCTTATTGGATTTATAATGAAAATTACACAGCATTGGATATATAAAAAAAAACAATTTTTTACTTCATTGATGCCTTTCACTGAATAAATAATATGGCAATAGTCTTACAACAACCTAGAATCATTATTGCATATTTATCTGTGTTCATGAGTGGATTACAGACTGCTACTGTTTAGGGTCTGTGTAACATGTATGTTGGGTCTGTGATCTATTTTGAGCCATTGTTACATAAATATTTGTCCATGTTTTATTTATATGAGTCCTATGATAAAATATGTCCATTGAAGACTTAATAAATTGCAAATTAGTTAAATGTATATGCTAGATAGACATGCTACTTTGTAGGCTGCATTAACATTTTTCATCAAATGAGACAGAGGCCAACCTCTTAAATAGTAAAAGAAAAAAAAAGCTGCACTTTGCAAAATATGCAGCTAAGTAATATATTTCAACATATTAATTTAGCTTAAAATATATTCAGCGCAAAGTTGTTCAGCATTTTATTTGTTGCTAATTAAAATGTTACCGTATACATCCATTGTATTAATTATGATAATTATTATATCATACTTAGCAAAAGTGTTTTTACCTCGCTGGTTTCGCAGAGATGTGATTTATAGAGCATCATTATTCAAACTGAAAAGCTCTGCCTCTGAGCAGTGCTTATTTATATTCGTCATATATTTTTGCTAGGTTTATAATATGATATACGGAGCAAGTTCTAATTGAAGTTTCTCTCCCAACTGTCCAGAATGGTAAGGATATAACGAAACCATAATATCTATAGAACGTTATTGTACAATTGGTTGGGCTGTGTTTGAATTATGGCAATGTTAAATATGGCATACGTGATACAATGAAATGGCAAAAAGCTTAATGCAGTCCACCTGATGTAAAGTGATCATTGCCCAATCTGTACTTTGTGATTATGACCAACCTTTTAAATTTGAACTTTTGCTCACGGTTGGTCACAGATGCATTGAGGACTAGATCAGGTAGCTCGGTGCGTATCCTTACTGTGGGATACAATAAATATTGGCTGGAATTGTGGAATGTTACTCCATTGAAGCTGCAATCGGTGAGACATATCCATTCTAACGTCACATACAAAGTCACGAAACAGGTATAAATTTTCAACGGTAAGTCATCGCACAATATGTTGTATATTCTTTTTATATTCATCAATCGATGTGTTTTATTTTCTTTTAGTATTCGATTTACTCAATTGAGTTTTCAAGGAATTATTAATATTTAGATGTATTTTCGTTTATTACAAATATAACCATACCTCAGTTACTCATTTGTAAACGTACATCTGTCTGCAGCGACAAGGAGTAACATGTTCTGAAAATAGATTGGGAGTCAATGTCACTGATATATTTACAAGATTAATACGCTTCATGTTATATTTGCAACTCGTTACAAATACAGTTCGTTGACATTTCAAAGTATTTTGCATATCACATATTTAAACTTGATTCGATTTAATCGAGTCAATTGTCAATACTGTCAGCTTATTTGCCACTCTCTTCACGTAATAAAAATTAAAGCCTTTGAAGAATCACTCAAGTCATGTGCATTGAGAGTGTCTTGCTTACATCTTCCATATGGCATTTATGTTTCATTCTAAATACGAATGAGGTTTAATCGGGAAACTCTGCAATTACATTGACAGTGGCCAAATGTAAATTAGCACTATTGTTGATGTAGTAATAAATCGAATAACGTTTAGGCCACACTAAGACCCGTTTATAGGTATTATCAATTAGGGCATCGTAAAAATGTTACCTAGCCATCTTTGCCAAATTATTGTAGATTTGAATCGTTTCTCTAAACTGCAATGAAATACATTAATTGCATTGAATCAATTAACACACTCCTTTTGATCCTAATGTTAATTAAACTTCAATTGTTTTCTTTCAAGGCATCCTTCCCTGCTCGCCGTGTGCCATAACTATTTGCCTGTGTAATTGTTGTATTAACCTATAACAAAATGATGTACTGCCCGAAAGTGAGTTACATATCAAATCTTGTTTCTATTTCTGTCTGTTATTCTGTTCCGTTATAACTTTGTGGGTCCTGGTTTCATGCAATGCAATTCATATTTTCTTCCGTAGCGAGTTTCTCATTAGATTTATTGTTTGTGCAAATTGTGTCTTTGAGATATATTGTGTTGTCTGCTTTGTGTGTGTCTAATTGTTCTTTGTTTCCTACTGTGATTTTATTTTCACGTAGATTATTTAATTCAATATAATACGTAAGGTAAAGGCTTTTGACTTAGATGAAGTTCTTGCTTTAGACAAGTGGTGGTAAAATTATTTCCAATAAAAGTACAGAAGTATCAAATCAATATGTGGGCAGTGTCTCAAGAATTGTCAAAATATTTCCAGATTATTCCATATTTTCTTTATAAATATGTTTGTGCAACAATAGATGCATATAGTAGAATTCTAAATAAAACTATTTTGTTTGGGTGTGTCGTTAGTGAATTCCTAATTAAAACCGCTGTCTTGATAACATGTGCTTTGTTTCACACCAATCTACGTTCAACCTTCGTAAAAACATTGGAAACTTTTGCCCACATATTATTGTTAACATTAGTGTTTATTTTATTTATGTCATACTGTTTTGTTGCCTCCGATCTAACTTTTATTTCTCGACAATCATTAATTTCGTCATCGTCATCTAGGACAATGTATCCATTCATCAGTTCATTCATAGTCTTTCATATTTCTGTTTTACGCATGAGAGTTATAATAAGTGTGTTTTTTTTACCCGCATTGGCCATCCACGAAAGAATAATCCAATGGATGATAGTTAGATCCGTGATTGTGTGCAAAGCTTTCTTTGTAAATATCCCTCGGCTGCATCCTGAGACGGATGGATCCGATCGGGTGCCTAGTTGTTTGGTGCCGCTCATGTGGCCGCGGCTTTCGCTGTTTCCACTCGAGCCTCTTCATTGTCTATAGTGAGTTGACATTCGCCAGGACGCTTGCTGCGATGGTGTCAAGTGCACGCCGCTCATCGCGGCGTCGCGACACGGACGCGAGGGCGCGGTCAGGATTCTCCTGGAGAAGTTCCGGCCGCCGGTCAAGCTGGAGAACGAGGGCACCGTCAAATTCGACGAGTATGTTATTGAAGGTCAGTAACCGTTTAGAATGTATACTGGCTATTTCAAAAGAATACTGGCCGTTTATAAGTTCTGCGTTCAAATATGTAAAATTAATATTCTATAATGTCATTTTATATTTTTATTCATTCCTATTAAAATGAGCGTCTTCAGATGTTTCATTTTCTAAAACCACGTATCTTGGGATTCTGCTTAAACAGTAACCTTGTTATCTGTGTTATTATAAAGAGTTATGTAATTTTTACACGATTGTTTTGCTTGGATATAGGCAGAAACTAAAGATTTCCGTAGTCTATGGTCATCACAAATCTTGTTTTTTTTTCTAGTTGCATTTGTCACTATACGAGCTCGTCTATCATGATCGCAATATTAAGCTATATTATTATTATCAAACCATCTACGTGCATCTTCTTTGAAGACTTCCGAATGCCCCCCATCAGCCACTATCTCACCTATATAACCAGATCGTTAACATAGAAAAGTTTTAGTCTCCTTCGAAACTTGCATAGATAAAGATGAGATATGTTAATTTACTTTTGTTGAATGGATGCTCTTGACCGCAAAAGTGTGCCGTTAACATTACTATCTCTCTATAAGTGCGTTGAGTGACATCTGTTTTCAATATCGCCTCGCGAAATGTTTATTTTCCCGTCAAGTTCGTCTTATCGTTTTTCAGCCTTTATTCGTTAAATTTTCGATTTAAAAATGTCTGCAGATAGGCTGTTTCGCTTTCATTGGGGTCAATGATCCGTTTATTGCTTAAGTCTTTTTAAGACATGTATCTTTTTGAATGGTAATTATTAATATTGAGATTTTAATCAATTTTTTTTCGGATGTGTAACACGCGCTCGATCCAGCAACGGAACATTCATATGTGTAAACAATCACGCCTATTCCCTTTGGTAGGAAGAAGCCAAAGCTTTTCCACCGGATACTATCGAGAATATCATCGTAAAGGCTAGTCTATTACAGTTATTCTTGACCTGGACTTCCTAAAGAACACTGGAACAATAAACGAAAAAATTACACTGAATTACCTTCTCGATTTTAAACGTCTCCTTCTGTTATAGTGATCTCATTGTTATTTTAAGATACACTCCTATTTTTAGTGCGTGAAATTAAATGGTGTGTTTGGGAACACGCAAAATGTATAAATGTCTCTCGACACGTCACGATCGCGTGCGACATTTCGATACGAGCGTAGTTTCTTCGCGAGAGAGACACGTGAATATTTGTGTCGATTGTAAAAAAAAGTGCTTTGTAAGGGGAGCTAATAAAGTTGCGAGGGCGTTCGCCTCCGCCCGCGTGTCCCCTGACAAGATGAATTTAATTTTACTTCAATTCGTTGATGTTTTAAAAATGTGCATAGTAATTGAATCGTTTGAATCCTTACTGTATCACTGCATAGTATAAAACAGTCGCTTTCCGCTGTCTGTCCCTAAGTCTCTATGTATGCTTAGATCTTTAAAACTAAGCAACGGATTTTGTTGCGGTTTTTTTTAATAGATAGAGTGATTCAAGAGGAAGGTTTATATGTATAATAACATCCATTATGTAGTAGAGAAATATTGTTATTTATGTGGTTTCCAAAGTGATGTCGTAAATAATTACATTGTTTGCGGTAGGGGCGGGACGAAGTCGCGGGCAAATCGTATATTAGACTCTAAATTAATTTAATTTCATATCTCATATCGAAACATTTCATCCTAAATGAAATGCGTGCTATATCGGACAGTCGGTGGTGCGAACCAGGATCGAACCTAAACCTATCGGAGCAGGGGGCTGAAGTTCCAAACCAGTAGGTCAATCCTGCTTGCGTCGTCACTGTATGGAGGTTTATGAGGATAATAATAATAATAAGAAATTGCCAAAATGTGGAGTTTTTACGCTTAATTATTGCGCTTTATGCTATAACACACATGAGTGTATGTGATTATCGATATTCATCGATGTATGCTATTTCGGCTGAGTCGACAATAAATTTTGCATTAGACTTTGAAAATGCTTGTATCTGACAGTACTAAACAAAATATCTTTCAGAAGTATAATACAAAAATTTGTAGCATATATCTACTCGTATATTTCCGCATCCATAGCTCTGATATCATGACGAAACATTATTTTCGTATTGCGCTACGTTTTAAATATAATATGTTCAGTGACAAAATAGCCTCCGTATGAGTGTTCCGCACGATTCGTAAGTATTTTCGTCGTGTGTTGATCAAATCTCGGCTCCTTGCTCTTCGTACACTTGTATACACGACACGCGAATATTATTTTTCGTTAGTTCCTAGTGCTTAATCTATATTCTCTCCTGTCGTGTTTCGTTTCGTTTTTAATAGACGTTAAATAAAGGAAGAGCTTCTCGTATCGATTGTATTTTTTTTTAATGTTTGTTACCTCATAACTTTCGACCGGGTGTGAACCGATTTTGATAAACCTTTTTTCAATTGAAAGCTGGTGCTTCCCGCGTGGTCCCGTTTCCATTTGGTCCAGTTCTGACAGTGGCGTCCATGAGAAAACCATACGTAACATCACGCCTGTATTCCCCGAAGGGGTAGGCAGAGGAGTGTAGTACGCCCCCACATTTCACCAGTTACGTT
>DWEM01003658.1:0-10450 GCA_018245935.1 Agara belti belti | reverse complement strand
GCTAGCGTTTACAAGCGGCTTTGTTAAATCAACTGGAAATAACAATCGGTAAAACTATTTTCTCGAAGATTTTTTATAACGTTCCCGTCGTCGTCGCGACCGTTTTTCTCACGATCATCATTTAATGATATCTACAATTATTTGTTTTTATTGTCGACGTTACTGAATAGTCGTTATGATATAATTACTATTGTCTTGTGACGCGCATAGATTGCTATCAGGCAATGATTAAACGGAACACGAAATGGGTTTAGTATAAATATAAATTGACTGGCCTCGTGGTTGAGTGGTTAGACCCTGACTGCGAAACTAGAGGTCGTGGGTTCGATTCCCACCCAGAAAAAAACATTTGTTTGATGAGCACATTTGTTTGTTCTGTGTCTGAGGGGTAATAAAAATATTTTTATAAGTATTATATCGTATGTATTTATGTACGTTTATCAGCTGTCCGGTTACCATAATACAGACATTCAATTGCCTAATTTGGAATAAGGTAGCCGCGTGTGGAAGTCTCCCCATATCAGTTATTATTTATTATTAAATCTAGGTGAATGGTAGAATCGGAATAGATAGAGTATGAACTTCGATCAAATCGGAGGTACACTAAAAGATCAGGTCAAGGGTATTATCAATACGTGGTATTTAATACGGGTTAAGTAATCTCCGATCTAATAAAACACTACCACTGCACACATGACGCTAAGTCTATAAATATAACGCTAAACCAAATAACACAAAACGCGGATGTACGAAGTATTAGCTTCGTCTAAAGTTACGTCCAATCACAAGCGATTTTTATTACATTAATTTCTGTAAAATTTTGGGAAATTTTTATTATTTATGGGTATTACAGTGGTAGAAACCTGTATCTAATCTAACAGTGGAGCGATAAACATGTGGAAAAAATTATAACAAAACTTAAAAATTATTGATAGAATCTGTGAAAGGTTGCAGATAGTGACTAGATGGGACGAGCCAGGACAGGACATGATAAAGCTAATGAAGGGGGGGGGGATCCTAAGCCCAGCTGTGGACCGATACAAGCTTATGATGATAAATTGATTTATTTATACATTTACGGGATGTACCTACACGGCAGTAAAACCTCACTTACTGTCATAATCGCAGTTTCCTGGCGTATCGCTGCTGTATTTTTCGAAACTCTTCCCGTATTTCCGGTTTTTTGTTACTTTAAACACCATTTTTGATAACTACAGTACACATTAATAAGAAGATATATGTATTCATATATCGCACTCAATAATTGTTAGTGACCTTCTAAGAAATGAGAGCTTTTTGGCACGAATTACGTCAGACCCGGCAGTAAGCAGCGCGGTATTTTGCGATAAACTGTGATTTTTGTTACGGCAAATACTATGTGTACTTTATTTGCGGCAATTGTTATTTGCCATCACGGGGTCAATGCGTGAATCTACACACGAGGTCCCGGCGAACGTATGTCTCTCGGTGGTGTACGAAAAAGACTAAAAAAATATAATATGTCTATCATGTCGATAAGAAATTAATAATGATTGTTTGTGTTATCGATAAAACGTATGGGTTCATTTGTGTCGTGATCGCGCTTTCCTTTTCGATTTAATAGCAAAAGATAAAAGATAAAAAGTGACAAATCCCCTTTTTCTTAAAAAAAGAAAAAAGCAAAAGATAAGGAGATAGAGAGAAAGAAAACTGTATTTCTAAAAGTTGTGGCATTCGCAAATGTACGTGCTCGGGTTGGGATGACAGCTGCCTCTCATCCACCCGGGATAGACAGAAAATGCCATTAGGAATTTAGTTTACCCTTTGTTATTTAAACTGTAAACAAAAAAATAAACAAATAAATATTCTTTACCGTTACCCTAATGACTGCCGGATTCCTGAGGTTCACGTATCCTTAGAGAAATTGTCCTTTGATGGCGTTCTTTGATATTGTAATGACACTAAAGAATTTAATGTTGGTAGGACGGTCGGGTCGAGAGGGGTTATTTTAAAGGAAAACTCGCTCTAGGTGTAAAGAATATATAGAGTGTAGTTTGTGTGAGTACTTTGAAGCGGGCAAAACTAGTTAAAAATGTGTTGGAGTTTAGCTTTTTGTTCGCTTTACATAATTTGTTACTCTGGTGAACTTAGTAAAAAAAAGTAGTATCAACGCTTTACCTTTTTCTACGTGTACTCATATCTATTTACGATCCACTAGAAGACGCACAATTGGTATTTGAAGCTTATGAAAAATTCAAACGTAATCAAAAATGTCTGGTGTATTTAGATATTTCGCAAATGTTATATTATTACACGTTAGCAGTCAGAAGTCAGCATATCAGAAACGGTCAATCCACATTCAACGGTATTATCGTATCTATGAGCGACTCCAAATGACAATTGTGATATTGCTGTCATAAATATTGCTATGATTGTGACCGATTATCCAACCGACCGATAACAAGCGCCTTGTAACGTCTAATCTTTTACGTGAATTCCAACTCGAATTCGTGATGCACAGACCACTTGAACGGTTACAGTCATTTATCTAGGCTTTAGGGGTCGTGACGCGAACCAAATCTATTGTAACGATGTATTTTGAAGCAGATATCTGCTAACAATATTAGGTACATGTCGATCCTTATTTTTTATACAGTCACGACTGTTTCCTATCTGGGTAAGCAGTAATTCCACCTGTAACGATTCTGAGAAATCTCTTTCGTTAAATGTTTACTTTGTCTTTGACAAATCCTCCGTATCTCAATTTTTAAATCTTCTCGAACATCTTCATAAGCCGAATATCAAATATAAAACTACAAATGCCCTAAAAATTTCAGAGTGAGAAGAAGATGAGAGTTAAGTACTCTCTTCTTCTGTGGAGGAACGAGCTCAAGAGTAGAAGCAAAATTACAAATTCCAATGCAATGGTACTTGAATATTCATGCGGCGTATAATATCCCCTCCACTCCGTTACCAAAGCTAATAGCTCCGAATTTTAATCTATGTCAACCACGTTATAATAGCTCGCTTAAGAAAATTTTATTAGCTCATCGTTCTATCTACCCTCGCCTAAACAACCCCCGAAGGGATTATTGATGTTAATAAGCCGTGGAATTTGTACTACAGTGAAGATACAGTAAACAACATTCTTTGATATGAGTCTACATTTTTATCTCTGCCCTATATAAGGATCTAAGGATATTGTATGAGCCATTAGCTCTAATACTTTGTACAAAATTCTGTTATATTCCTTGGTAAGAAACATATAAATAACTACTTTATATTAAGTTCCGCGGGCGCTTGACATTCTTTGATGTTTCGTACAAAGAGTATAAAAATGAAAGACTTATTCACAGTTGATTGAATCACTTACATTTCTCACTGAGTTTTACACAACAAATACTACACACACTAGATAAGATTATATTTCAATATTGTGCGATATTATATAGGTTCGTCAACATATACAGAATGGTATGCTCTTTGGTCTCAGCTTGCTCTCAGCGAAATAAAAAATACAATTTCGAAGACAAATGCATAAAATAGGTCGCAAGTCTCCTTGAGATTATTTCACCGATCAATCAATTAACACCCAACGATCCGAATGCCTGTTTACATCTAATTTATCACAAAATGTTATGAAACAATTCAATGATAAAACTCGATTGTTAGCTCATGAAATGTTGACGGTTCAAATTTAATGCAAGACGCGCAATCAAAATCCGAATTTCATTGAACTTACACTAACAATTGAACTAATCTACATGAAAAGTTGATCGTAGAATTTCGTTACTCTATCTTTGACTTTGTCGACTACTTATCGGTACATTTTAACTGGCATTCTATAGAGAATAATGATTGCCGTATCTCACTAGCGATTCTCCAGAACGACTATATCTGATGGCTGTTTCCACTGAATCCAAACAATAAGTCGGTCTTACAAGAATCGTCTACGATCCTAATTGATATGCGTTAGACAGCCCTTTCGTTCGGATTACAAATGATTATATTAATGGATCTAGCTAGATTCAGGTTCCGTTATTTAAAATACTATCCAATACCGCCTAGGATGCTTCCGATGCGTATAAAATGAGCATGTATTCTCCCCCATGGCGTGCGTCGACAGCGGGTACAAATAGGTACATTCTGTGATCCCGCTTGAACCACATTCGGACCATACTCTACGAGTGTCACATTATCAACCATTTTGTTATTCCACTTTTGGAGACGACACCCAGCTCGGACTCAAAAGAATAAAACCCTGCAATACCAACTGCACCAGTGCCTAAAAACACAATGGAAGATTTAATACATATAAGAAAACATTAAGGAAAACACTAAACTATGTAGGATTCCTGTCAAAACCTTCTTTCGAAGTTAAAGAAAGTGATATTTAATCTTAAAACCGTTTTTTAAAAATCAGACGTGCATGCCCAAAGTGGAGATTAAATGTACGATAATTAGGTTATTGCTGATTTTCTAGAATATATTCGTGAAACTAAAAAAAAAACCTGTATCAAAGAATTTCAATAACGAATTTACGAAAATGGATGTGCCCACTAAATAGTCGCAATGAGCATGTCGACGCATTAGCATAACAATAGGAACGCAACTAGTTCCAAATTTTAATTTGAATAAGCGAAATTGGTTTTCAGACCTCTTGGGTAAGTTCTCATTAGTTTTAATTTGCAGACCTTAACTACCCATTGCCACGGAGTACGCGAGGAGTGAAGTAGTTGGAAATAATTTTACAGTAGACAAAAGCAATACTTTGACTGTAAAGTAGGTTAGGTGTTGCGAAGTACCCATTTGGTACATACATATTCAAAACTTTTTGTTATAGACTAACATACAGATTAACGGATCACTCGATGGTAAGAGGTCACCGCCATCCATCTGCAACTCCAGAGGCCTCGCGGACAAGCTGCCTTATTCTTTTAAGAGACGGTTACAATGAGTTTTAATTCGTTATCCATAGTACACTGTGTGTCATGCTGGAAGAAGTTTTTCAGTTCTTCTTTTATTGTTCAAATTTTTGGTACGAGTCACCTCTCATAACAAGAAGGTTAAAGGCCTAATTCAACACGCTGATCCAAAGCGGGCTAGCAGACTTTATTCGCTTCAGAAATCTTATAGAACATTATGTAGAAATCTAAGGTTTACTGGTTACCTCGCGGTGTTTTCTCTCAGTATTATAACGACTAATATACTCGTAATATAAAAAAAAATATGTAACGCCGGAAACACTAACGCATTCTTCCAAAATTAAGGAGGCAGGAAGATTTATTATTTTCCAAAGAAAACAGTAAAGAAAGAAACACGTTTGATTCATTAATGTTAATACAATCCAAATAAAGCCAACATTGACGTTATCATTGAAATTGTAGAAGAAAAGAAATTACAATTACAATTGTTTCGATTACTTTGCACTTGCGTAAATAGCACTTAAGATTCAACAAATACGACTATACGACGAAATTATAATCGCTGTTACATTTTAATTTTATATGATTTAGTGAAATATACATTACGCATTTGTGTATAACATAATGTTCTATTATATACTTATATCTTTTTATATGGGATTTTCATAAATACCATTATCATTTCTGACACAGCAACACATTTTATAATTTTAGATAAACGTATGTAACATTTTTGTGTTTCAGACGGCCGTCAGAAACGGCCGACCCGAAGTATGATGTTATACATATCTGTAGATTTCACTCACAGATGTCCACTTCTTATCTCTGAAATGCAAAGCACCATGTATCACATTTAGCTTTGCATACTCTTAGTTTATCTGGCTATTTGGCAGTCGCTTGACGGACAGAAGACACTCGAAGCTGCCACGTGCGGCTACCATTTCGATAACGTTTTGGATTTCATCATATGATTTAATCACAATTGTACTTCTACTATATTGTTCTGGCTCCTACGTGTAGTGGTTAGAGAACCTGCCTGACACCGAAGATCGTAGGTTCGCTTTGTCGATGAGCGATAGCTATAAAACGTATAACGTTCATTACGTGTATGTACATATATGTAGCTTGTGAGGATTAAAACAATTTCAGTTTTAGGTTTGCGTTTAGCTCTGGTCACGCACGGGAGAATATTCCACAAAAAAATACAAGAAATTTTCATTTAATTCCAATGGAATTAACATTCACCTTTATTAATGTCTTCCCGCTCTTTTCCGCATCGCAAAGTGAGAATTAGGAATTTTCATGTAAATAAATTCAAATTAATAACATGCAAATCATGTTGTTTCGCGTTACATTACAGACATGTCGCGTCTTTTTTTCGTTGGAAATTGAAACAGAGAAAGAATGGAAGAAAAAGTTTATTCCCCCCGCAATGACAATACTATATAACTAATTAATTAATAAAAAAAGGAAATAAATAAGAACAAGATTTAAAAAAAGATGGAATTTTTTAATTCCGACGCTACCTCATCCCCAAATTATAATATTAATGAGAATTTTAAATAAGCTTGTCACATATTTTTCTTCGCCACTGCCTCCGAAACGGCCTTAGATATTTAATATCTAATTTAAAACTTTTCTTTCACCATTCGACGACCTTCCATAAACATTCGAATTCAGAAAAGCCTGATAGAAATCAATCATTAATGAATGTCAACAGTTTACATGTATGCTGATATACATATATGGTGGTGGTGCTCGTTCCACTAATGGTCGTTTTGGGTGGTAATCGAACTCACACCCAGAGCGGCAGTCCGAATCGACCACTCAGTTCAACCATAGAACTTACAGGTCGTTTTGTAATGTAAGTAGTTTGACGTATTACAATGTCCTTTGTTGATAAACAGATAAATTGTCAATCTCGAGTATTTTCAAGTGTATTTATCTGCATTAAGGGATTGTATGCAAGCCCGTTATGTACCCGCATTATTGGCGACGCAATGTTTTGTGTCAAGATTGCATGTTACACCACTCTCCACTTCACTTATCTGATGTTCTGTCTGTGGTTATCTCTGTAATGTCACGCTGCTTCTATCATATCATGTCAATAAATCAACAATCGTGATAGTAATTATTATGTTTTGATTTATCATTCCATTTAGCGTAATCATTGTATTATCATTCATTCATTCATATATTTGTTCTCGTGGCAAATGAAAGTGCCACCTTTTGGTATCGCAGGCCGAGACTCACTTTTGGTCGCTGTGCCATCACAAGTAAGTAATTAAGTAAACATTTCTTTCCATACTCAACAATTGTTTGGAATTAACTTTCATGTCCAATCCAAATACAAGTTAACTTTGAAATTATGAAATTCCGTCGCATCAGAAGAACATTTTCAACAACTGTAATGTGAATGGTTTACTTAAAATATTTTTGGTGAAATCCGAGGTAGGACCAGGATTCGAATCTCCGACGTCCGATGTGGTGAAAGATAAATCGTTAGACTCGGTGCCATACTGGGTGACCGGTCGGTAGTGTGAGTAATGTATAGTATATGACAATATTAGCTTTCCACACTTCTCCAACTTTAACTTGCCAAATTTCATACTGCTGCGTCAGCGTAGTTTTCGTAAAAAACAGTTCAAAAGTTTTTGATTCACGTATTAATATAGATGTCGGAGATGATTACTCGAATGGTATGTGATCAAATGTGTATAATATTCGAATTATCTCGTCACTTTACGTAGTTTGCGCCCGAAACCTGGCGCGTCCGGTGCTCATTGTGTAGTTGAAATGATTGTTGCTATGGAGATTATCTACAGGGTTGCCATGTGACTGACTTGTGCTGCGGAACTGTTATCGTATACTTGTTCCGTTTTCATCAATCACGAAAAACGATAAAGATTTACAAAAGTTAAATCTAGTTCCAAATAATATTGAAAATGATAAGCCCCGTTGTGAACCGTCCTCTCGCGGTGTAATTCAAAGGGATTGCATAGATTTTGACAAGTTTCATTTTATTTCTTATAATGATTTTTATTCGATTTATTGGTAACAATAAATTGGTATCAATTAAAACATTAACCTATTGGAATCTCTTTAATGCAAGTTGTTAATGGAATAAATAAAATGAATAGCAAAAATGTTTTTATTTATTATCACCTGTATCAGCTCCCAACAATGATGACAACCCTATCGCAGTGGTTATCGCGCGTATTATAAAAACTATTACAGTATAATCTATCATGACCGTGAAACGCGTGCCTTTCATTATGACATGAACTGTCAAAATGAATATTTATTCGTAATGTTGCGTGAAATTACTTTAATATTAGCATACTCGTAATAAAATAACAATAACATCCTCTGACATCGGCTTCCACAAACGACCTGCATTGTATTTACTGATGGTTGATGTACTGCATATATGTCAATTCCTTAAGATATACTTATATAAATAATTTTATATCCAAACTATTACTTGTATCCTCAGAAAAACATTTGTTTTGTTCTGAGTAGGAGTCGAACCCCAGTACACGTGGCGCAGTGAGCGGTATATTTATCGTTCTACTATGATTCATAAGTGTTTAATATGAATAATAAGTAGGTAACACTTCAATCGCGGCTTTGCTTCGGGATTCCCTGCGTTGGAGCTCTGATGGACCGCAGATAAGACTCTCAGACGCTCAGTAGAATACAAAATGTCAGTGTCACTTTTAAATATCATAATATTTAAATGACCTAAATCATTTACGTAAGAGTTATTTAAGAGATAACATCATTTCTAAGATTCTAAGATAAGATTCTATACATATTTACTTCTACAAAATGTTTGTCAGAATTTAGGCTTAGCCTTCTTATTGAGTGAAGACGTATCGCCCACGGTGGAAAGACTAACAACGATATTGATCTATTTACATATAAAAGTTTTAAACTACTTGGTATATACCGAAAAAAAAATTATTCGCTATAATTGTAAAGGAAAACATCGTGAGGAAACCTGCACATCTCAGAGATGTTATAAAGTATATAATATTTTATGAGTTGTGAGTTGTCAGCCAGTCCGGATGTGACCATCGTGGTGGACTATGACCTAAATCATTCTCACGAGAGGAGACACGTGTCCGGCGGTGGAACAATAAAAATTAACATCAATGTATAAAAGAAAAATTAATAATTTTATATTACGTACATAACTACTCGTAACTGTACGTTTGTTTACACTTTCTATGTCTCTGGCGCGCACAAGGTCAAGTACTCCCGCGAGCGTGCATGCTTCAACCGAGCTATTGAAATCAACCAGTACTTGCAATTAGGCTAAAGGAAACCAACACATTCGCTGCATTATTAACAATCTTATTTTAGTTAACTTTAATTAAATAAACTTTTTCTTCATAATACAAAAAAATGGACTATATATGTATATACTTACTGTATACTGTATAATATATAGTTATTCAATAAAAACCTGTTGCATTGAAAATTAAAAAATATATTAACAGAATAAACACAAACTAGGCAAGGTCGTACCTACTGTGGTGACCACACAACTGATAAACACGTACAAACAGGTAAAATAAAATCAAGAATTGCATAGATGTTTCTGAATCCAATATGCGTATGTAAATGTATGCATATGTAAATGACAATTGTATGGCTGCTAACTCGATAGTGAAACATTCCAAGGTCAGTGGCATCCTGTCAATCAGGATTTATATCGAACTGTTTCGACTGTCCAGATTAACGGATTTGGTACAACGCTGTGTCACTTATCCAGGTCACGAGATTCAGATTAGGTTATTTTGTTATATACTCACTGCAACCGATACATTACCTTCTATCGTAGACTTCATTATATACACTTTACAATATCTCGCGGCCCCCACACGCGGCATCGGACCCCGAGCTTCGCAGAGCCCGCGTTACGGTCGCCGCTTGACCAACAGGCAATCAATATATTATGTACATAAGAATAATGATGGCACCGATTGCAACATAACGTGTTGCGGAACTACCCGGGCGGAGGATCCTTTCGTATAAACTTGAACCTTACAATTTCATGTTACCAAAAATTTCCTTAGAGATAGAATCGCCTACACGATAGAGTCTCATACATTTTGCCGGGCCGTTCGAACCTTTCCGCGTGCAAAGATCCGCCGAATGTTATATTAAGCGTAGCAATTAGGTTTAATCATACCCTAAATGGGAATAACCTGTTCCTGACCCTGAAACCTCGCTAAACGCGCCTCAGCTAATTTAAACTGCGTGGGAGAAGGTATATGTAATTAATTTTTATTAATCAAGGTGTCAGGGTAAAAGCAGCATAGCCTAGTGGTTTGGATTCCAATCTCTCAATCCGAGGGTCTAGATTGAAATCCTGGAACGTTGCCCTGACTTAACAAAGTTAATTAAACACCACTCGCTATAATGAAAAAAATCATCGTAAAGAAACCTGCATGTCTTAGAGCAGTGATTCCCAAAGTGGTCTATATCGACCCCTAGGGGCCTATGACAACCTGCAAGGGGTCTACGTCAGCGAAAAA
>DWEM01003657.1:0-10450 GCA_018245935.1 Agara belti belti | reverse complement strand
GAACTCTTCTCATCTGCTACTTTCTGTCGTAGTGAATTTACTTTATTATGACCATCACTAATAAGATGCCAATCGGACGGGCAGGAGCCGCGAGGCGATCCTGACGCGGCTGTACGAGGCGGGCGTGGCGGAGCCGAGCGAGTACATCACGTTCCACGGGCTGCGCACGCACTCGCGGCTGGAGGGCGAGCCCGTCACCGAGCTCGTGTACGTGCACTCCAAGCTGCTGGTGGCCGACGACCGCAGCGTCATCTGCGGCAGCGCCAACATCAACGACCGCTCCATGATCGGCAAGCGCGACTCCGAGATCGCCGTGCTCTTGCAGGTACAAAAATGCCTGGATGTATTTACAATAAAAAAAGGTTTTCATCGGTTAGATCGCACATGTTGCGCATGTTTGTCTATGAGTTAAGGGTTAGTTACGAGGATAAACAAAAAATGTAAAAGGTAAGCGCCGCTGCACACTAGACCACTAGTGACCGTAACCAGCTCCGGGCGAGATCTTTCAAAGACGTTTTACGACATCGGCGCAAAAAAGCGTTCGAGTTGCAGCGTTCCAGCAAGAAGCTACGTTAGTGGTCGTGTCAATGGCCCAGTGTGCGCCGGGGCTTAAACACTGGTTTCAAATGTAGATGAGGAAGATGAGTTTTCATCTTTGTCGAACTCGAGAAGATGACGAGATAGCGACATTCATTGCATATTATAACGTGTTACACGCAGGACGAACAGTTCGACGACGGCGTGATGAACGGCAAGCCGTTCCCGTGCGGGCGAGTGGCGGGCGCGCTGCGCAAGCGGCTGTTCCGCGAGCACCTCGGCCTTCTGGACCTGGACCCCACGCGCACCGGCATCGACATCGACGACCCCTGCTGCGACCACTTCTACAAGAACGTCTGGAAGGCTTTCTCCAAGAGTAACACAGATATCTATGAAGACGTAAGCTTAGTCGCTGTTCTAATATTCTAATAGATTTTATTCTCACAGTGTTTTTGTATGCGTTACGGTTCCGAATTACTGCTTTGAATGATTTGACTCCCCCCTATATTGGAAGGGCTATACGCCCATATAACACAAAAATTTCATTGTGGTATTTCACAAACTACACTTAATTTTTTTACAAGGAATTCTGCTACAAATATGACATTTTAACTTTTTCTATAAAACACAAATTATAAAGAAATTCTTGCCACTAAAACACTTATGATCCTAACACACCCTGCTAATGTAAGTCTGCCTATTTTCAGGTATTCCACACCATACCAACAGATGCAGTTCACTCCTTTGCCGAGTTAAAGAAATATCAAGAGGAACACGCCGAAACCTTATGGCATAAGGACCCGGCGTTGGCAAATAGAAAAATAGACCTTATCCAAGGGTACCTAGTAGATATGCCATTGGATTTCCTCTGTAACGAAGTGCTGACGCCGAGGAACGCTTCCGTTGAAGGTATGCTGCCCACTGCATTGTGGACATGATTGTAAATGTTCTTTAATGTTAAAATAGTAACCGTTTCAATGTCTTTGCTTCATATGAGTGCAATATGATATGAGATTACTTAAAATAGAATTGACATCTTACTAGTAAATATACATATAGTAATTGTATCATTTATTACCACCAAGTTTTAAAGTGCCCTCATGTGTCCTTGCAATTAACTACTTAAGGTGAAATGATTTAAGTTACACTTCACTTACAATGGTGCGACTTATTTAAGGTATGTTTATGGTGTTAATGTTGTATATTAATTGTTATTCCAATAAAATTGATTAAACAATAATATATTAAGCAATATAGTTATATAGAAATGTTCAGTATATTGTATGTTTGGTTTTTACATTGAAACAGTGCGGTGATTGAAGTTGTCATCGAGATATTTTTAAATGAATACAATAATATATCTGTTAGGTATATAATACAGTATTTAATTACTTTTATCGATAAATGTGAATCTTTGTTTATTATTTTATTTGTGTTGTTGAAGTTAATCAGATATTTAATAATATTATATAATAAGAAAAAGTATGAATTATTATGGTATATCTGTAAAATATGCACTCAAATCTGGATAAGGTAAGGGGTTGAAACCCCTAAAGATGATCCTAACAACACAAAAGTTAGTGGCATATCCTGTGCTGCAGCTGCTAAAAGTAGTGGTATAAAAGGACAAAATCGCCCATAGCAACAACATCCTTGTATATAAAAAGTGGCATGGTGGGACTTGGTCGGGTGACCGTTAATAGTATGTTAAGCAGTATATCCCGGTTATTATTATTAGGCAACACCAAACCTCATCGGAGCCCTTAAATTTGTTTTAAAACCATTTAAAAGATGTGTTCCCTGCCTACTCGGATCTCTGCCAATCCACACTAACATTGTGGTAGTTAAAACATAAACAAAAACTATTTGAGTCCTTTTAACTTTACAATTTAATGTCCTTTAAGGGATATGTTTTGTTGATTAACAAAAAAATGAACAAAGAATTAAAATATTTCCATTTTTATGATTCTTGCCTTGCATAGGTTATTATAATTTCAATTCGCTCTTAGATTGTAATGAAGATTTCGCTCTTGTTTACTTGTGAAGATAATCTATAATACCTACGAGATAAATTCAAATAAGTAGAAAGGTTTACTACACATACACTTAGGTTTGCATTTAAACTAAAGCAATATTAATACAGTAAGATGGTACCAAGGCACCATAGGCAGGCTGTGCATTAGATACGACGATTATGATCACAATAGGCTCAACTAACAGCCTTTTTGTCAACGTTCTTGCCGTTTTGTATTAGTACCATAAACCAAACTATCAGAATCTGTAAGTCTATCTATTACATAATCATTTTAGAAAATATTCCAATTTTAAATTTTCATAGTTGACTAATTTTATAAACGTTATTATTAATTGAGGTGTACTGCATTTTGCTTTTTTTTTCTAACCCTTAATGTCTATGTTCAATGTATTATTAAATTTTTAATAGGTTATTCTATATTTCATAAACAGATTAGTAATTACCGAGGTACTTGGTAGTTACTTTGTTGGGTGCTAAATGGGTACAGTTTGTTTATTTTGTCTATTAATTATGTAACTTCATATTACTTTAATCATGTTGTTTTAAAATGAATAGTATGAATGAATGAAGAGTATGTACAATGATGTCTTGTGATTAATTACCACTATGTTATTAATTCTAATTTTAACTCAATCTACCTTCTGCGTGTGGTCTAAAAACTGCATATGGGCTTTTAACAATTGACAGTATTATAGTTTTTCTTACAATCCCCTCATTCCATTTTTGTATTATTGCCATGCTTTGGAAGGCATGTTAAGGATGAGTTTAATCACTTCTTGTATTTTAATGTTTATATGTAATACTAAATAGCATAATATCTTTTTCGTTGTTTTAACTTTCACTATATCTAACAAATTACTTACTGGTGTATATATTTAAATAGACTGAAGAGAATCCTATTCAAGGGATTTTATAATTCCTTTTATCTATTCCAATAAAAACTACCTCTATTAATTTTGTTCAATACGTAAGTATGTACCTGCTAAAATAATAATGTATTACTTGTTTTATATTTGTCCCAAAAGGTTTTATGTCTTACAAATAATGTTTTATGAATACTTTTTTCTTTTATTGTAATATATTAAATTGATATTGTTGCTTTTAAAGCTTCGTAATATTATAAACTTATTGTATTTTATTAATGACGGTGGATAGTTTCAGAAGACATTTTTATTTTTATGAAGTTTTTAAATGTTTTAATAACTGTTTGTGATGTTTGTTGTATACATTATTGTATTGTAATAAATGTCTTTCTTTTTTAAAAGTGTCTTTTTTTTATAAAACTATATCTATATATCTATATCCATAAAAATGAGTCTCTATTTCCCTTGGTCATCGCACCACGCATGAATAATTACAACAATTTCGGTAATTCTTTTTTGATGTGTTAACTATCATCAGGAAAAGGTTTTTATGAAAGTAACAAATAAGAAGTTGAGATGAACATTAAAAATTTAAAAATTGTATTAAATTCCATCAGTTGGAAAGTTGACACGAACTTCGACATGTTACGTCATTAGCTATAATAAAATCGAACAAGTGACTAGCAGAGCTGAAACATCCCAACAAACTTTAAGCACAAGTTTAACACATAATAATTTTATTACACTTAATGTAATCTCCGTTCGAACTTCACATTTAGATCTAAGCACGTCATCGTCAAGTGTCACAAATGACATCCCGATTGACAGCGATTGACTTATTGTATGTCATTTATTAAATTATGTTGTCTATGGAGTTTCGTACAATGTCATGATAATGAATAATACATAGTAAGCAATACCGGAAAAGGCCTTAATTATTTATTAGAGGATTTTTATTATACCGCAGTTTTATGACATGTACATCTATAAGCGCCATCTGTAGGTCGAGTATATACAACATATATTTTCGTGCTTCTACAGCAACTAGATGGCAGCTCTGTTCGACTAAATTAAATTATGTTCCTAACCAATTGACATTTACAGTTCAAAACTTTGTAAATTCTTCTTTCCCGTTCAAATGTCGACCTTCCGATATCTGATATAAGGAACAAAGTGGTATAACATTGATAAAAAAATTAATGTGCAATTATTACACGAGGTAATTAACCTTATGTATACTTGGAGCGACAGTTAGTATTATATAATATGCACATATACAGCAATTGTTTCCTATTCTGTATATCTAATGTTGAGGCTGAATAAAAGTCAGTAATCATTAATGGGTCACTAAAATTAAAGAAGCTAAAATCGGGCTATGTTTTGAACAGTAAAAAACGAGGCTTACAATTTTACATTTATACTATTTCAAGATCTTCATCAAGAGCTTCATCAATAAGCGAGCTATAAAGCAGCTGTTAAAATATTCTACCTTTACCTCTGAGATTGGTCTCTACATAGTACTATCATAAGGTTTGTAGTTCCATTTTTAGTAAAAGAATTATTTTATTTTCTAATATAAGAAAATACTAAATAAACAATAATGCACATTAATCGCATACCAAAAATGAGTTGTTTTAAAGTAGGGAAATATTATGGGACGTAGCTGGAACTCTCTTAAGTCCCGACTATCTCGCTTTCTCCCATGCAACTACAATAGTTACGCGTCTTCATGCTCTGCAGAATATCATATACACGTCTCTGTCTAACCCCAAATTCTTTATCATATAGCGTGTAATTTTTTTAGACCATAGTGCCATTTATAGATAAAGGTGCAATATTTTTTTTTTTGTCACTATAAGAATCGCAACTTTTACCTGTACTCCGAATATGTTTAAGTAGTTAGGTTGCTATTAAGTTTACTTTGTATTTTTGGATTTATTCACTATGAACCTATCGAATTCGATCCAAAAGTTTTAAATTTCAAGGAAAGTAACTTGCAATAGGTACCTAAGAAGTTTATATGATGAACGTATGGCTAGTTCTATATGAATGAACCGTTGTTTAACTAATTGTGAACTCGAGAAGTAACTCTACACTGCAAACATAATTTCTAACTACATAGTAGGTACCTGCCTGTTTTACATCATTAAATTCCTGATGAAACATATATAGGTTAATTAAATACTTGTAAATTTGGATTATTGATAATAATTGGATATTTAATTTGTTAATCAATGTACCTACCTACTCATGGCTCGTAACAACTTCATTATTAAGGTCCAAAAAGGAAGAAAGATAAGTCAAAGAGGGTGTAACGTGTCATTAATTTGGCTGCACTTGTTCGGTCGCCGGGACTGGTCTGTGCGTGTGTGCTCGGTCATTACGGAGCATTATTTGTTACGATTAGGGTTGGGATGGGCCCGTCCCTATCGGCTCAGTCCTACGCTCCCTTCCGCGGCTATTTGAATAGGCCTGCGCGTTGCGTAACGCGCGGCCAATGACAGCGTCGCTGCACATGCACGGGGCGGAGCCCTTACGTCACCACGCTCTGCCTCCGCGGTCGCGCAGCCGCCGTGACGTCACGTAGCCTTCGTCCCGCGCGCCCTTAGCGACGCCAGCGCCCACGCTGACAACGGAACCGCGCTCAAACTCGCGACAAAACACTCGGCGCTCAAAGATGGCGGATGGGTCGGCTGAGGATCTCGCCGGTCCAACGCGAATGAACGATTTAACTTTTTCCGCGCCCGATTCATTACATGGTGACACAAAAAAGTGCAGTGAGAAAACTTTCAACGGTGACAAAGTGAAGTTATCGTTCTACAAGAAACAAAAATTGTGTAAATCGTGTAAGAAAAGTGAAGCGAACGGCGTGGCCAAAGACCGTTCCGCGGCGGATTCCCGAAAATCACCAGGAACGAATGTGGACATCGGTGAAGATAGGAAGAAGCGATGTTTCGACAGATACGACAGCTCCGAGTCTTCTGACAGGTCAGTCGAAGTGGATTAATCGTAGACCGCCAACTCGCGAATATCAAATGTTTTGGCGGTGTTGAAATTTGAAGAGTCAATGCTCTAGTGACCGAAGGCTGTTATGTTCATTTCGATGTCATGGCCATCGCGAGTAACTAAGAAACTTGTGTCGCTAGGCCTGTGCTCGGTTGAATGCCCTCTGAATGCTCGTCGGGTCGCGATGCGATGCGAAGCTCTAATCGCCTCGAATTGCGTCCGTAGCCTTGTAATTATTTCAGCGTTTTCTTCGCTACAGACGATCCCTATTGTCGTTGGTTGAAAGTGATACTATCGCTTGGTAATCAGTGGTAGTTTGTTATATTGAAACGTGTTAAGTTGCTCGAGTTTTTCAGATGGATCATTACTACTTAATTGAACGGTAATTTGAATTTGAAATTCCATGTAGGTACTGGCACATTTTTCGCATACCGAGACTTGCTTGTATAAAATAATTGTAAGTAAATTATTTTCGTTTTAATTTCTCATCGACATATTTAAATGATTACGATCATGACGGACATAATTGTGGGAAATATTCGACCAAACGAATATCGTTTTCACTATCCATTATCAGTGGGACGGTAATCGGAACGACCGTGACTCTCATCGTGTGATTTGGCGCGTAATACAACTAAAACGTCTTCTTCACAGTGACACATTGTTATTCATACAAAAATTACCACAATCTTATTAGTAGTACTAGAAACTCATTAAAAGTATCGATTTATACATCGTTGGATACTCAATAAACTAGGAAGCAGTAGACAGTAAGTATGGCGATGTTTGCCCAGCACTGGACATCGATGGGACACAGATGATGATGGCATTAACTATTCAGTCGCGAATTGTTTCGATAGCAACTATGTTTTGTACAATAGATAAAGACGTTATATTATCTAACAATTTATTGTTTCAAGGCAACACTGTTACTGAACTTGACTTGACGCAATTCGTACAAATGACGTAAAATCGCTTGATATGATAAAAAAATGTAATCTCTTTGTCTTTTATGCCAAGATGATATCATTACGAACACAATATTATCAGATATCGCATATGAGCATACCACCCTACATATTTTGTATTAAATCTCTTAATGCTGCCTTACATTTGTTACCTTTCATATAAATATAACATGCTTCACAGATTATAAATAAAGTTAAACATGACATAGTTTATACATTTTTAAAATTGGAGGCAACATTTTAAAAAGTTTCTTTGTTAATACCATTGGATAGATTTTTACATAAATCTGTGCGAACATATGTACATACAAAATTACTTTGTGAAATTACTATTGATTTTCTTAACATATTTATGTTATGTTTTTATACTCAAATCAGACACAAATATTTATCCAGTAATCTCATATAATTTCGAGTATAGTTTGTTTTCTGCCTACCCCGTTAGGGACTTGGACAATCAATTGCTCTAAAAGTATTATGTAATATCCCCACAATGCATGTTCTCTGAATTGTTGAGATGGCATTTTTAAGTTTAGTGAATAGATACATAATGTAAATATGCTCCTTTTGGAGATATCCATATAGGTTTTTAAAGTCATAAAGTTGATCATAAAGTTTGATAGACCTAAATGTATTGTTGATTTTAACCAATTTATGTAAATTGACTAAAGTCAGTTAGAAACTACATTGTTGACTGCAGCATGAAACTGTTGCATTTCAAGGATTTCAGAAAATAATATAAATAATTGATTAGATACATCCTCATTAAGCAATAATATAAAATGAGATGGTTATATGATTCTAAGCAAAATGTAATTTATTACAATAGATAGATTGCATGTTAATGCATTATATTGAAATGGGTGCATCGGGTCAAAATGATTGCATGAGGCAATTTATTATTCGATATACTAATGCATAGTAACTCTTCAGTTATCAGCGGCCAGTATTAACCTACATATCGTATTAGACAGACTTATGTCACATTATGCATGACATAATAGTAGCCTAATTTGTGTGTTTGTTTTATTACCAATTCTATTTTGTGTGATATAATTTGTGTTGTGTTCCATTAGGTCAATGTAATAATGTACACTTCTACATTTAACACAAACAAGCTGTGATATCACCTGATAACTCACATTCATACGTAACACACATATTTGTTTTATCTATCATAGATATGGTATTGTATAAAAAATTCCGCAACTTTCCCATTTAGTAGCTTGTTAGTATGAATATCAATTTTTGATGTTTTTCTATAGTAATGAAATATTAAATTGTATGTGTACTAATAGCTAAGCCTTTAAAATCGTTATTCTGAGTGTTCATAATTAATAACATGTTATACAATTATCCTTATAAAGTTTATCTTTTATCATATTCAAGCAGTTTGATTATATAATGAAGATGAATAATGTATATTATGCCAGTTCAAAATTGGCACAGTAACTATATTTATAAGTGTTTGTTTACTGCCACTCTAACTCACTGTGGCGGCAACACTATCCGGTTTTTACTAAAATTATCCATTTCTAAACTCATGATTATAGATAGGATCACATTAGTGCCGACCCTCAATGTCAGAATCCTTATTCTCACTCATAGGTATATAGACAATAGTCATCAGGGGAGAGATAACTACAGGCCAACAACGAACTTTGTTCCTTGTAAGACCCTATGAGTGACTTAAAACAGTACTTTATAACCTCTAGCTACTCATTCTGCAATGTGATAAAAATACGATAAACCAAGCAACTTTCATCTACTCGACAAAAGATGGCGCTGCGACGAATGGAACTGTCAATTTTTTTTAAACGTCTGCATTATTCTAGAATATCCTAGCGTTAATATTAAATTACTCCCTTATCATGTCTCTTTGTTGATTGTAAGCGTAGGAATCGATCAGTCTGAAGTAAAAAGCGTAAGGGCCTAAGACTTTTTTGAGTTGGTTTTTAAAATTTCGAAATTCCATCATAGCCTTTAATTAGGACAGGCTGTGAATATGTTTTTACGAAAACCAAAAGTGCATGCATTCACCTGTAGTTCGTGGAATGTGTTAATTGATTATTTGGTTAATACTGTCGCAAAACTCATTGTGAGAAATGCAATGATATAATTTATTACAGTGTAGTTTTCAATTTCATTCTGCTTGCTTGTTGTATGAATCATGAATGCTGTACTGCCTTGTTACATACTTGTTATTACTGAATTAATAAGATCGATGTGCGAATTTGAAAGTGCAATACATATATGTATGAGTTAAGTACAAGGTAATTGGGAGTCGTAAAGTTACTACCATATGTCCTATTAAATTAAATTATTATAGATTTAAATACAGAAATACTAAAGTAGTTGTTGTTAGTGATGTTTTTTATTTTCAAGTATAGTGAATGCAGCCTTCGATGTAACATGTTCGTAGGAAAACATCTGCCTACTAGCTCTTAAACATCGATCCAAATTATGAGCTGATAACGATATATTTCCATTCGGTTACAACCCTTTTTAAGTTCCACTGCGAAGCACGAGTCTCTCCCTCTTGTCAATATTTACGACTAGCAAATACAGCCGGCTTTGTTTGTATTTCATGCCAATATTGTGAACAAACTTTGCGCAATCTCGTGATTGACCTCTCCTCTTTTTCACTCCGACTTCAATTGCTCCATGAAAGTCACTGTAAATGTTTATCAAAGTCCCATCAAAATCGGTTCAGCCGCCGGACAAACAGAAAGACAGACAGAACAAAGATTTTAAAAAGTTTGTTTGTATTTTACTATCGTGTAAATGAATGCTTTTTGCATGGTAAGCAAATTTTATCATCAACTATCTTTTGCCCCCGACTTCGTCCCGCCCTCGCCGCAAAAAATGTACCTATTTACATTTACATCACATTAGAAACCTCAAAAATAACAATATTTCTTTACTATATAATTGATGTTGTTATACATATAAACCTTCCTCTTGAATCACTCTATCTATTTAAAAAAACCGCATCAAAATCCGTTGCGTTGTTTTAAAGATTTAAGCATACATAGGGACAT
>DWEM01003656.1:0-10452 GCA_018245935.1 Agara belti belti | reverse complement strand
CATCACACAAATGTTTGTCCTGGGTGGGAATCGAACCCACGACCTCGACCACGACCAGTATGTTTATTTTTACATAATATGTAGGTATACATAAACGGTAGAGTCATAACCGCTGAGCGCAAGTCTGGAAAAGTCTGGAAAAATACCTAAGCGTTTTTATAAAATGTTTTCGGTGTTAATTATGTTGAAATTTATTTGAGACATAAAATTCCGTACATTTGCGTCTGTACACCACTTCTGCTCTGTTGTTTAGTTTAGTATGGTGATTAAACCGTCTTTTGTAACGAAATACACATATTTAATGTATTATCACTGACGTAAAATAAACATTTGTATTGTAAACTTATTTCTAACTGCTGCACAAGTTTACCCTAACCGTGCTCCATAATATTAGTCTTTACTCGCGGTTTAAAAAGAGAAACTAGTTGCAGATACATTTGTTGAACAAAGATTAGCATTTCAAGGCGTACTTATGATCGTTCATTATATTGATCATTCATCTAATTGTATTGTTAAATCGCTTGTAACAAATTTAACATGTTACATGACATGTGATTCTACTTTTGAATGTAACTTTTGAACAATATTATCATAATTCTACCTTATCAGCATGGCGTCATTAATAAACCCTGTATTTATGTTTCAGATTTAAATTATTCGCTTGCCAAGATAAGGTAAATAATTAAATTATACGCCTGTAGTACTACCCGACATAATGGAGGGAAATGAGCAGAATACCTCAACTCAGAATAAATTTATTGACCAAAGATCTATAGGTGATGATCTGAACAAACTCAATGCACTCGAATTAGGAAACATTAAAGATACTGTAAGATCTGACAACGAATTGAAAAATGATGATAGTAAGTCAGTTAGCGAAGACAGAGTTAAGTTTGAAGGCTTAAGTGATAAGGACAGTATTTGCTCTGAACAATTGCCAGCCATTCCCGATGGAGGGTGGGGCTGGGTAGTAGTGTTCGCCGCATTCCTAACAGCCACGTGTGCAGATGGCTTAGCGTATTCCTTCGGCATTTTACATCAGGAATTCATAAAGCATTTCGCTGAGTCGCAATCGAAGACATCGTTAATTGGAAGTCTCTTCTTATCGATTCCTTTACTGTCAGGTCCAATTATGAGCGTTTTGGTAGACAGATATGGATGCAGATCTATGACTATTATAGCCAGTCTCATATCAACTGGTGGATTTTTGCTGGCCGCTGTTAGCAATTCGGTAGACATTTTATGCTTAACGTTAGGTGTAATTAGCGGCTTATCTATGGGAATTTTATACGTGACCTCAGTAGTCTCAGTAGCATTTTGGTTCGATAAAAGAAGAACGTTAGCCGTTTCTCTTGCTTCATGTGGAGTCGGATTTGGAACTTTTATTTATTCACCAATGACTGTATACTTCATAGAGGAATACGCTTGGAGAAGTGCGCTGATTTTATTAGCTGGAACTATTTTAAATATAACCGTCTGTGGGGCTTTGATGAGAGATCCAGACTGGATAATTATTAAAGAGAGAAACGAAAAAAAGCTAGCGAAGACCAGATCGAGGATATCCTCCAGTGCTGGATCTGTTTCAACTAGATCTGTTGGAGGAGAATCGATGTATTTGACTGCGGATGAATTAAATGACTTAGTAAAAAGCGGAAAAAGTCCTGAGTATATTCTAGCTACATTAACATCAACATTAGCTGAAGCTGAACAATTAGAAGTGACTACACAGATGAATGCAGAAATTACGCATAAACGAGTACATTCGGATATTGTGTTGCCCACTTTTATTCGACACAATGAACAGGTAATGCGATTGACTAATAATTTTTATTCTTTATCTATTATAATAAGTAATCCGCTCATTTTATTTATTTCATTTTAACTACAGGTACCTGCCGAAGTGTTAGAAAAATTGATATCAAATAAACGAATTTATAACCTATTGTTACAAAATTATCCATATGTTATGATGCGAAGAAAATCCGATGTTAATTTAAATGTGGATAGTCCACCGAATAATAACACTGAGCAAGCCCAGTTATCAGTGATGGTCAAGGCTAAAAGACCAAAGGTCGAAGCCGATAAATGTACTGAAATTAACGACACAGAGAAAAAAATTGACAAGGCTAAAATATCTAAGAGCGAAGCAGATAAACATACTCAATTAAATGACACAGAGAAAAAAGATGAAGTTAAGAACGCTGCGGAAGGAGCTAATGTTACGAAAAAGACCAACCAAGAAAATACGCAAGTCTCGAACAAAAATCAAAACAAGGGTCCTGTTCAAAACGCCAACTGGTTTTCAAAACAGATAAATACTAATCACCATTACTTGCGAGATATTCCGCTATATAAAAATACCATAGTGCATCGTGGAGCTATGCTGAATATACCCAGATATAAATTAAGAGCTCTATCATTGCCAGACATTTATAGAAACTCCGAATGGTCTGTCTGGTCGGATTCTGATGATGAACGGGTACGTATGTCAAGAGAGTAACATGCGAGCTAGTAGCAGTCACAAGTAGTCTCTTACGGACATCTGCTACCAACTCATAGGATTGTAGGAATGGGAATATTAGTAGCATTAGTCCCGTTAGTATATATAGTTGCAATTAGTATTAGGTAGTATCCGTGCTATTAGAGGTTGGACATAGATGGGATGCTATTCTTGAGAACTAAGATGGTCGCCTCTAATATACTCGTGGTAGGAGCTCCCTGAGCGAACCGTATACAGAATAATAATAGGAGGGGACAATTCCATCTTTCCTATCTGATTCCAAATTAGGTAACTTAATGCCTGTGTTATGGTAACCGGACAGCTGATGAACATACATATTATATACATACGATGTAATATAATATAGTATTTAAAGGGATATTTTTATTATACCCAGACACAGAACAAATAAATGTGCTCATCACACAAATGTTTGTCCTCGGTGGGAAACCAAGCCATGATCTCTGGTTTTGCAGTCAAAGTCTCTAAGCACTCGACCACGGGGTCATGTTCTTCTACAAGTACTCAGGTTACTTTTTTATTACATTTAAAAGCGATGTACAATATTTAACTATCACTATATCGCCATTCACTTCTGGTTAGGAGTTTAATGTATAGAAATTGTTTCATTTTCAGAAATGGTACGATCGTGTTATGGAAGTGTTGAAAGAAAATTTCGATTTCAGAGTGTTCACAGAGTTCCATTTCCTGATGTTCAACATCGCGTCACTCGTCATGTCGCTCTGGTCCATCATACCGTTCTTCTTCCTCGCGTCGTATATGTCACAGCATAAAACAGAAGGCAGTGCTGCAATGATTGGTGTTATCGGAATTGCTTGCGGTATTGGGATTGTGAGTATATTTTTATTTTTATAGAACTTTTTCGACTTTTCGCTATTTCACTACTGGACACGGATCTCCTTTATAGTGAGAGAGTCTTAGGCCATACTCTTTTACTTTCACCTCAGACAATTCTAAAGTGTGCAGGTTTCTTCACCACGTGTTCTTTCACCGCTACAACGAGCGATATTTAGTAGTAACTTTACTAATAGATAATTATATTTCATTATAGGTAACTCTTGGTTGGGCAGGCGACCAGCCCTGGTTCAACGTGACCAAGGCGTACGCGGTCTGTTTGATTATCTGTGGCCTATCCGTAGCGGTCATGCCGCTCATCATTACGAGCTACTGGTTCTTGATCGTCGTGTCCGCGGTCTTCGGCGTGTCTTTCGCCAGTTCGTATTCCTACACGCCGGCCATTTTGATGGAGTTGCTGCCGATCGATTACTTCACCATGGGCTACGGAATGATTCTGCTAAGTCAAGGCATCGGGCATTTAATTGGACCACCTCTTGGCGGTAAGATGTAGTAATACAAGAATGTTTGTAACGTTCTAATCTATAAAATAATTTAATTCTAATAATTGATAATTATAATTCATAAAATAATAATAATTAAGTTCTAATTATTATTTGGCTCACTGATGAGGTAAGAAACGTGACACGCAAGCAGGTCTAACGGAAAACCAAACAAATTAATTGCAACGCAAAGAAATATATGAATTAATCTAACAACCAAAAAAAATTATCAATTAACAAATTAACAAAAGATTGATTAATTAATACATGGTGTACGGATGAATCGAGACCAAGACTTTCCTGATCGATATTCGACATCTAGGCGACCGCTAAGAATATTTATGCGACTATATTTGCTACCGTTACTCCAGTTTGAAGGACTGACGCTAGATTGCTACTCCTGAGCACACATTCGTTATATATACCAGTTTTGTAGTGCTTACTGATGTTACAGAAGTTACAACTTTATCCTTGAGGATAAATTTCTATTTAATAATAAATCCGTTACCATTTTAAAATGCCCTCTATGTTATCCATTATCATCATATATGTAAAAAAAATTTGCGTGTTTGTCTGTGATCTCAAAATAACTGCGTTTTCCGAAGTGTTTGTAGTTATTTACAAGATACTAAAACACAAACTTTAAACTTTCTTTAGGTATTTTTCTTGTTTTGATTCTGTGTATTTGTGATGGAACAAATGTTATCGTTGTTCCAGGTTTCCTATATGATGTTTCTACGAGCTGGGACCTCACATTCTACGTGGGTGGTATTTGGATTATGCTGTCAGGTGTCTTCGTGGGGATCATAGCTTATACCAATAATTTCCGTCTGTGCGGACGGGCACCTCTGCTGAATGAAGCCGATGAGTCTGGGAAGAGTCGGACCGAATCTTTTGCGTAATTCTAAATATATTTTTCAATGTTACAATAAATATTTACAATACAAATGTTTTTAATTTTTACCTGAACACTTGTAATAAATTGCTACTTAGATGCAGTCTGTAAGTATCTGACAAAAAATATTGGTGATGGTGATGATGATAACGATTTTGATGGTAGTGATGACAATAGTTTTGGTGGTGGTGGTGATAATGATTTTGGTGGTAGTAGAGATGAATGTAATCAATCTCAAAATACGAATCTCGGCACGGTGTAAAAAACCCAAAACGACACACATATAAACAGCTTCCCAATTTAATGTTTCCATGAGCTGTAAACTTATATGAGATGCAATTAAGGTCGCTATTGGCTTTGTGATAAACAACACAAATCTCATACGCATTCATTTCGAACAACATACTATCTTATCGTCATATCAAACTCGTATAAATATTTTTATTGCATCAATATTAACTATCATTTTGTAATCTTGACCCACATTTGATGTAATCTAATTATTTTACCCGAGAAAAGGGAAACCGCGAAGCTTTCATTGTAGTTATAACCGTGTTTCTCAAAGTGTATGATATTGCTCGCTTGTGGGCGCTAAAGGCTTTCATAAATAAAAATAACCATAAACTTTACACAATTACAACTTTATTCAGACGAGAATAACAGTTGATGAGGTCAGACTTCCAACAACCACAGTACAGAGTTATGCAGTAATTTCAAATAATATAACTTAGTAAAATTCCAAGGGCCATGTCACAGTCATTTGTAATGAATCATTACGAATGATGAATCAATTATAACGAAATAGAATATATGTATATATTTGTATTGAATAGATTGAATTCAATATGCCGCTTATTGCAAGCATAAAGAGCTATACATACATAAAATAAGTAAACCTTCAAATATAAGCATGTAAATTCATATTAATTTTGGAACTCATTTAGCGTGAAATCTACCAATTACATAATTAGGGATGATTGTAACTCTTTTATTTAATTTTATTCATGAAATAGTAGTTAAAGTACAAATATATAATAGAATTCTTTATATTATTTAGCGCAAAGTATACAAATTCGTTGGATGCTATTTAATCAATCAACCAACTCTTTAATCAATCAACCAACTCTTTAATCAATCAATCAACTCTTTAAATAAATCAGTTTTAATCAATAAATCAACTCTGTTAATCAATTGAATTCGTAAAACTATTAATGGAATATTGAAAACATATAAAATAAATACGTTATAGTATGAAATGTCCCATTGAGATTTCGATAATAACATTACAGGAGTGTAATATGATTTCTGTTTGTATCAATATTTATTTTGTCGTCACTTATCAGGTCGCTGTGTACTTAAAAGTGGCGTCAAAGGTATTTTCATGTTAAATGAGTTGTTTACATGCAAATATTTCAACGTAATTATTATAGCAACTTCGTGTAAGATAGCCTACTATAAATAGAAAAGGTGCTATATTCGAATTTGCATTGTACTTAATTTCACAAAAATAATTCTTAATTTAAGAACGACAAAATTAGATACTCCGATACGTCATTTTTAATAACATTATTTGAGACAGTGAAATGAAAAATACATACAAACAATATTGCTTATGCATAGAGTTGTATAACCTAATAAGATTGCAATGCTAATGAATGAATATGGTTTTTCACAAGGGCAACAAGGGCATCGATTCATGAACCATTTTCGAACCATAGACAAATGTTCCGTTACGATTTTTTTTAAGTACTCTTTAATAAATATCTTGCTATGAGACACAATTTATCTACTTGTATACATGATTTATTAATAAACACATACATATAATCGTTACATATAGATACAAAATATTTTCCCTAAAAATGAATCGGATTTATTAACCGGAATAAGAAATAATTGCTAAAGACAAAATGTTCTACATACATACAGATAATTACTGTATAGGTTGTTATACATAATAAGTAATAAAACTTCATTACAACACCAATTAATTCAAAAACATTAACACACAAGATCTATAAAGACATTGAGCAATAAATATAAATATAACATCTGTAACAATTTACATAAATACACTCTATGTGTGATAACGTGTTATATAAATTTAGAATATGAGAGAAGAGGTAGTTTAGAAAATACGTAGCACACTATTAATTACATTTAATATAATTACGTATAATAAAAAACAGACAGAGGTATTCATAAGAGATTTAACATTGAAGCGTATATTTTAACTGTGCTAAAAATCTTAGCTACATTTGAATTAGCGGCTACATTTTTGAACAATTCAAATTAATAACTCAACCGTAAATCACATTTCAACCATAAACAATATATTTTGTTGTTACAATTTTCAATCACTTCACTTAGATACATTTTACAATAAGTTCAATGTTAAATAGTATTTTTATTATCAAAACTGACATAATTGTTTCTTAATAGGAGAAATAGTACACAATGAAATCAAATAATTATCACAATACAAAATGGCGCCCTCTAACTTGGACAGCATTTAGAAATATACGTGACAGCTGACAGCCTTCGTGTTAATCCTCAAAAATGTGCACATTTCAAAAGGTGATTGGAGAATATTTAATTAAAAACTGGAAAATAGTGATACTTAATAATTCTAGTATAAGTCAAACTCGAGACAACCATTAATTTACAATATAGCTCTTATTACTATACGCATAAGATCTTTATTTAATGTCTTAATATTATTCTTAGCCTTTGACACAACCAGTACATGATAACTGACCTTTCAGTACAATGTATACGTAGGCCTAGTTTTATATACAGTATTGATATTTTCCTAAAATACTATGTTACATGTTATGGGAATAATTTATCTGAACTCTGTGCATTTTAGGTATCTGAGCCCATAACTCATAGCTAGCATAGCTTTATGGGAAATTGCAATTCCGTAGAAATGATATATTTTAAAATAAAGCATCTTAAAGTCTCCAACATACCATTTATTAAAAAGTAACAATTTAGCCGAACAGTCATTAGATTGCTGTTTAATTGAACAGATATTTACGACTCGAGTGTACAGGCGACTCGAAGTCACGGACTCATAAACGCAAAATTTGTGTCTATGACTTTGTCTCTGACTGACACTCATTTGAGCAATCATTAAATCTCAGTTGTGTAAAAAACTGTACGTAAAACTAGGCCTCATCAAGCTCCATTGATTGTGTGGTAGGCCTCCCTCAATTAGCACTAACATTAAAGACATAATGTATAGAAAAGGACGTAGAAAAGACTTAGACAAGCCTACTCTCACTGGAAATCACTTCAAGTTGCTTCAGACATTTGTGTGTGTGTCCAACCAAAAAATAACATTGTGTAACAACATTTTTTTACTAGCAGAATCTAGTTGCCAAGGTACACAATTCTAATTTAATATCTCTACAATGTTACTTAAATTAAATTAATATAAAATAAAATAAATTTCATATTAATAATTAATATATAGCTCATCATAATCCATTAACTAAACGAATTAATTAAATGTATAAATTGTAATACTTCAACATAATTATAATTTTTTTTAGTTAAAAGCACTTCAGGTACAAATTACATTATTTAATTCTAATAAAGAAAACATTAAATTATACACCTGTATTGTGTGACGGAAGTGTAAATGATATTAAAACTTTACCTAGAATGGAAATATGAATGAGTTTAATTAAAAATACATAAATGAATAAAATTATGTTTCAATGATGTATTTATTTTTTGGTCGGACCACATTTCTTAAATATGTATGAAAGAACGATAAGCAAAGACTTTCATTAAATAAATTATCATTAATTACATTTACATCAACACTTAAGTACTAACATAAAATGTTACATTCGAAATTTAACAACTTTAAATGGAAGGTATTATTAACAATTAATATTAAATAGAAGGAACTAGAATCTAATATAATTTAGAACATTCAATAAATTTTAGAATATACGAATATCTATATGAATAGAAAATTCAACATTTCTCAATATTCACTAAGTATTATTATTAACAAGCGTTTAGAATAACAGGGAATGTACAAGATTTTATAAAAGTTATAGAAATATAAGAGTATAATAACAACGACCTTAACATTTAACAAGCGGTTTCTTTCAACATGTCTTTAAAGATAAGAACAACATTATAAGTTACTTATATAACGTTTCACTTTAATAGATTCTTGTAGATTTCATGGAACTTTTGATGACAAACGGAACTATTACAGTTTCATCGTTAGAACAACAACACCGTTCTTTATTCATAAACGCTTAACATCAACGCTAACTATTGTAACGATTTTGTGTCCTTTACATTCCGTATGGGGTTAGTAAAGGGGGAGCGAGACAACAGTTTAGTGCCTTTATGAAGTGTGTATGAATAAAGACACGTTTGTACTTTGCTAAATTCAATGCAGTTTTTCGTTTGTTGTCAGCGGAATTATTATAAGACATTCCGGAGAGCTTCTCAAATAAGGCACACAAAGATTCCTCTTACAGAACGGCAATACGCACCGGTGACATCTTATTATAAAATTGACTGTATTTTTATTGAATACATTACACTATTTCTAATATATAACATAATATATATTTCTTTAATGTGTCGTTTAAATCAACTATTATATCAGGTACAAGTTTAGCAATAGACTGTCCATTAAACTCATTGCATTGAATTTAATAAAATACAAAGAGTTCTATATTAATCTATGAACTATTCAAGAATTACTCAGAAGGCGTTTTATTTCGATATGAGTCTATTTTATTTGATAGTTTAAATTGTCCATATATTAATGCTTTGAAAATTGACAGTTGTGTTAGTTATAGCTAAATATTATCATTTTATTATATTAAAATATATTATGCTCTTTCGTTCCTTCCGTTAGAAAGTATTTTTAGAATTTTTACGACCCATTTTTATTTCTTAATCTAAAGCAAACATTTTAATGTAAGAAATAGAAAATACAAATTTTTGCACGGCAATAAAAACCTTCTGTGATAATAATAGTCATAGATTTGTTAGTTATATTTCGTTACATAATTGTATAACACTTATTTTCCTATCAATGATTTATTGAATTTAATTTGTTTTTGGTAGTTCATAATATTTTTAATACGTATAACTGCTATAATTGATATGTGTTTAAGTATTAAATAGTAGTTTTAGTTATAAAGTAATTGACAACGAAAAATTATTTACAAAAATATATCGCGTATCGCATCACATAGGATGCAATTAATATATTTTTAGTCATTTAATTATTAAACGAAATAGCTTTTTTAATATCAGCTTTTTACTCTCAAGAAAATTCTTTTTTTTTGCAAATTTTTTCATTAAAAATTTAGGTTTATTAAAATAAGACATTTAAATTATTTTTATTATTATTAATAGAAACATGAACAACCCGTCTTAAAACAACCAGTTTAATACTTTGTCTAAGGCAAGTAAATAACCTACGTTTAAACTTTAACATTACATTAACATTTAAAAGTTAAAGATAGATAAGCTCAAATAATGTGTACACAAATTAATATTAGATTGGGCGCTGAGACTAGTGATGATAACAGTCCAGCGTTTCTCAAAGTGCTACGATATGATCCGATTTCTTCAATATTACGGCCTGGTCACGACTTCGGTCTTAGCGGTGCGCGGCATGGCGAGCTAGGCGGGGAAGCGTTGTGCACGCC
>DWEM01003655.1:0-10454 GCA_018245935.1 Agara belti belti | reverse complement strand
ATCTCGGTTAGAAATGTAAGCACTGCGTACCTACTGCGACCCGATTTTCTGTATTGTTTCATAATAAATATACTATATGAAGAGCAAAAAAATTCTGTGCATTGCTTAGAATTCTCCTATATCTAGACAAATGTTTAAAGTTGTAAATCCTGTTACAAATCTCAAACTTAGAGTTCCCGATCTCGATTCCGCCATGCCAACTGTTACAATCTCGCATACTAAATGCACGCAAGTTTGTCCAGAACGAGACACCGGAAGTTTTATGTTAACAATAAAATTGCTAATTCCCGTTGAGACGCTGACTTCGACTTGTGATTAACTTGATTTCATTTGTTTTATGATAAATTCAGCTTTATCTTGGTATGCGTAAAACACTTGACTATTTGAAATTATATACTGCCAATGGTTTTGTGTGGTTTTAAATTAATCCAATTCAAATTTGAATTCTACGTAGTTCGATCCAACATGATCTTCGGATAGCGGTACTGCTTGTAGACAGCAGTAGTGTCCAAATCATTCTGCCGCAAAGCGGAAGCTACAGCAGGTGCATTATTTCGTAGTAAAATACCGTTAAATAAGCAAGAATTAATATATATAATGTCCTATATTAAAAGCTTTTGATAATAAGACCACTTACGCGTGTTAGTACTTATCCCGAAACAGGGGCTCGCTAAGAGCAACAAAAATAGAAATTCCAATAACGTAAAGGACCTCGGCATCATACTTAATTTGGATTGTTTATAGCAACATCTAACAATATCTAAACACATTTCGAAGCAGAATTTATACGGGTTAGTTAAAGTAAATCAAAAAAACATTTCCATACAATAATCGCACTTTTCTGTCGTGTCAAAAAAATATTTACATTACGTCAATATACAACAATACAAAAATTGGAAAAAAAATATCCGTCTGACGATCATTTTTTTCCTAGCGATTCCTACGTGAAATATAGTGCATAATAGCTTCGAACTACTTTGTAGTAGGTTTACGAAATATTCAGGTTACAGCCCCACAATTTACCGAGAACACACGCCAATTTGCGGGGTATCCTCAATCGTACGCTCTAAGCCCCACCGTACGCTGCCGTAAAGTTCCGTTAAGACTATAGATACTTTCAGATAAGAATACAGGTAAACTCTACAGGTAGGCGCCATTACCGTAGAGAGTTCTTATATTCCCTGTACTTTCTGTTTTTTTTTCTTAAGGCTCAACGCAGTTAAGCCTAATGGCGAATTGAGAGAATAGGGGCTCTGTTTAAGTAGATCTAATTTAAAAGGAATTTTAAAAGCAACTGCAAAGAGCGCAGCTGTTGATGTGAATTGTTACATCTCATTAAGGAACTCCAATATAACTAATTGCTAATTTGTCGCTCCATTGAATTTGAAAGACGTTTTTTTTAGGTCATTAACCTCAATAGACTAAATATTACCCGACAGTTTATGCTTCCCGGGACATTGGTGCAATAAATCACGTTTGTATTTTGCGAGTGCCTAGTTAGTTAATAGTTACTAGATTATAAGGGGCATATGTACATACATACATCGCAGTCCTACGTACTTACGACGCAACATAGGATTTCCATTAGATTCCTACTTAACTTGACAGCAGCCGCCAAGATATAGGCATGATCGAATTACCTGCTGTCGATAGTGGCTTACCTTCAGTAATGTAGATGCGTGGTTCGGGACCCGTTTTAGGGCCCGTATTCTAGTAACAAGGCAGTCATCAATTCCTTTGCATGAGCCCAGAACATTGGTTTCCTTGTTGATGTAATTTAATACAGTGCATTGTGAAACACCGTTTCAATTATCGTGTTTGAATCAATTTTAGATCACGTTCCTTCGTGGTAAAATCGAAAAAGGGTGGCTATGAACGCTATCGTGTGTCGGATTAGCTGGAGCATCAAACGGATAAAATTAGTAGCAAATTAAATGTTGCCAAATTGGAAATCCATCGCAATCGAGTGAGGTAGTCGCGTGACGGTAACCATGTAACTTAGCAGTGTTATACTCGTAGCATGCACAATCAGCTACTTATTATCTAGTATCAATAGCGGTCGTTATTCATTGTTATCGACCTGAAAATTCCTTAAATGTCTCGTTATTAAGTGAAATCGTATGAGACGTTCGAGTAGCACAGATAAATAGAAGTAATTTGTTATCAGCGCGCTGCTTATACACACTGATAACGCAGTAATACTACGCTATTTTTCTTGCATACGTTTTAACTACATGACCTAGATAGCATTGAACTGTACACATGCGTAATAAGATTAGAAGTAGTTTAACCATAAATACATCTAAAAACAAAATTATACAGCAATACAGTGAGCTACAAGGTATTTTTTTTTTTTTAAAGCGTTATAGAGATTTAATATATATTGAAACAGTAACACAATTAATCATACCATAGATAAACCGTATTATGTATGTGGTTTACATAAATAGATTCTGATACAAAAATACTTCAATTCGCTTAGATTGCATGTCAGTTTTTCGCATTCAAATTCTTTAAACTATTCAATACTTTGACATTACGAATTACTTTATAGCCTGTTACGAAGTTTTTTGAATAAGACAAGCAGTTAACGTAGAATACATATCGGATTCGTTATTGTGTCAAATCGCTGCACCTTTCCGGGACCACCTAATGCGTCATGCACATATCGTGTCGCCCTTCCACACCTTTTAGATCTTATCGAGAGCGCGGCATGTCGGTAATAACAATCGGATTCATTGTTCATACGGTTTCAATCATATTGTTTTATAACAACGGTAAAAATCTAATATCAAATCGGCATATAATATTTTTTATATACATTAAAAGAAGATGAAATATTTCGCGTGAATAATACCGAGTTTATGAGCAAAATTATTTTAAGCGAAGACGAACAATACTTATGAAATTTGTACGCCGTAAAAGGCAAAATATGGCTTGAAGTAATAATCCTATGAAATCTTTATATTATGTACCATATATTTGCGCAATAAACGTCTTTGTCTTTGTCTAATTAGTAATGTGGACGACTAACTTACAATATGGATACGCAACTTATTCCATATTAGCTTTTGCCCGCGACTTCATCCCGCGCATATATTATTATACAAATGTTATCATACATATAAACCTTCCTCTTCGATCACTCTATCTATTAAAAAAAACCGCATCGAAATCCGTTGCGCAGTTTTAAAGATTTAAGCATACATAGGGACATAGGGACATAGGGACAGAGAAAGCGACTTTGTTTTATACTATAGTGATTATCACGATGTATAATCCCGTTCTGAAAATAATACACGTGACGTGTTAAAACATGTTTTACATGAAAAAATCGCGTAATTACTATATTCATTTTCTTTTAAACCTCAGTGTGCCTCACGCCTCATATAATAAACTCGTTGACCGGTTGACTGTCGTCGCTTTCAACGTCAAAGCAAATTACTGCTTTCCTTCAAATTAACTGGTTGTATGCTGTTACAAACAACTAATTTTTATTTTTCAACCTCTACTCACAAAAAATAATTTTTTTTTTGCTTTTTTTCTCATTGATTATTTAATTTTAAAAAAATATATCAGTATTTACACTAGCCTAGAAGGTATTCTAATCAGTATGTAAATATACATAAGTAAATAATTTTCCTATCGCTTTGAATTATATTACGACAAAAAATGTGTGAGTTACTCATACCCGAGACTTGCTTTTACTGTATTTTTATTTTAAAACCATGAATAAAGTTTTAAATGAGTCCGACCGCTAGTACCAAACGGTCAAGCGCGGTCCGGTTGCGGTGACGTCATCGCAATGGCGTCCATGTCAGAAGCCGTAGCAACGCTCGCGCAGCTACCGGCCTCATGAAATGCACTTTACATCGCTACTTTAATTTACTACCCTTTAAACGGTCGAGTTTCTAACAAAGCATTGTGTGTTAAACGAATAAAAAAAAACAAGTTGTCTGTAGGTGAATACATGAATAAATTAAGGGTAATGAATGACTTATTGTGAGGGACAGGACATTATTATTGGTGGGTCGGATTACGGGTTACGAGTTGCGAGGGTTAACAATAATAATATGGTTTGTAGTTCGAGGAATCGAACAGGTTCGTTACTTGGTTACGTAAATCTGTTGCTACCACTGAATATTTTAGGAGCGACGCGTGACAATTTTTCTAAACATTTCTATTACAACTCATAGCGTGGTATGGTTACATTTATAGAGAAATAGGTACTAGCATTAGCAAGGCTAAAATGTTAGAAATAGCAGTACAATGCACTGTGTAAAGCTAAGATTCTTACTGTCGGCGTTGCTATAGAACACAATTAAAAACGGAAAACAAATTTAAATTCATTATTTAAATGAGCTTCCGGCAGGAAGTTAATGTCCACACACCCTCCAGCTGACCATATGGTGACCAACATTAAAACTTAGTAACGAAGTTCTTGACAGAACTCACAATAACGATGCTATGCTTTTGTGGGTGTGAGATAGTTGTTTTTTGGAAATTCGTAAGATACCATACCATATTCGTTCGAGTAAGATGCCATATTCGGTCGGCATTAAAACTTCGAAGTTCTCCCTTGTAAGGATATGGAGTTGACAGATTCCTATAAAACCTATTACTGTCTTCCATCTTTAGTGAAATTTCTCTATGGAATCTACGCATTTGTGATCTCGTGTAGTATTTAAAATAATGACAATAAATATTATTTTAGATACCGTCCATAGCATTATGAAATAGCACTTGAATCTTATTTTTTATAACTAGCCCAATATGAAAATTAATAATCAATTAAAATAAAATTTGTTGTCAACTTTATAATTCTATGATACATGTTAGTCCGAACAGCTGCAGTGACTTTAAATATAAAACTGCCCAAACCCCATACAAATCACAAACAAAAATGCACAGAAATTGTCCTTTCAATAAACCCAAATCCACACAAACGCAAAATTTTATGATCGATAATATTTGAAATGACAAAATTACAAATAAACATTGTGCAGTCTGTACGTCAATGATAACCGGCTTTTATTCAATTCTTTATTGCAATTCAAGACGTCAATAGTGGAGCGAAAAGTGCAAATACGTATTTGTCATGCAAATAATATGCTTATTTACAATATTGTTAAGTTAATGACTCACTGTAACACAAATACCATGTGCGGTCTCGTCGATGATAGCTATTGTAGGGAACCATGTTGACTTGCACGCAGTTAATTACATAAATATTACAAACTGGCTTTTGCCCGCGACTTCGTCCCGCCCCCGCCCCCGCAATTCCTTTTGGAGGTGGAATTTCGTAAAATGTGTGTTTAGTTCATCTCGACGTATCACTACATATATTATTATACATATGTTATTATGTTACATATAAACCTTCCTCTTCAATCACTCTATCTATTAAAAAAAACCGCATGAAAATCCGTTGCGTAGTTTTAAAGATTTAAGCATACATAGGGACAGACAGAGAAAGCGACTTCGTTTTATACTATGTAGTGATAATTATGAAAAGATAATTATCTTATCTAATTTAGAATTTCTAGTAGTGACTCTGGTAGTAGTAGTAGTAGTAGTAGTGAGTCTGGTTGTGCGCCCGGTGCACGGCAATAGGCTCACCGCCTATTCCATTGTGGGATTTAAACGTAACCGGTGAAATGTGGGGGTTTACTACACTCCTCTGCCTACCCCTTCGGCGAATACAGGCGTGATGTTACGTTTATAATTATAACAAGATTTAATAGTAATAGTACTCTTCACAGAGTATTAATACTATGAGAAACTTACTTTTAAATCCGAAGAAACTCCAAACGTCGTTGTAGGACCACGAGCCGTCCGCTGGAAAGGAAATGTAACATTCACTTTACTAAATAGCTTTTGCCTATATTGATCAGTGATGAATTCAAATGGTGAAAGAATTTTTGAAATCGGATCAGCAGTTTTTGAGCCTATTCGTTACATACACACACACACAAATCTTTCCTCTTTATGATATTGGTACAGATCTAAGCTAAACTTTGAGATTTTTTTGACAAATCCTTTTTTATCTATCGTAACAGTTTTTTTTCTTAAAAAGTATCCTATGTTACTTGTAATACGACCAAGCATGTGTCCAAATTTCACGACGATCGGTTAAGTGATTTTCGCGTGATAGCGTAACAAATAAACTTACATTCACATTCATCATATTAGTAGGGATTTTCCTTAATTAACCAAAATAAACTCAACTTTACTATGATCCACGTTGAAAAGTTTGCGCCCGCCTAACAGATTGCACCCTGTGTCAAGTACCAGGCGGCGTCGGAATTAAACACTGCAATAGTAAGTGCACCAGGAACTAATAAAATTTGGGAACCCTTGATCGGTGGTGTCTACTGGTGTTACTTATTACAATATAAGAATACTGACCGAACTCTAGATTGAAGTGCGCGTTTTGAGAGGCCTGGCCGTGTTGGTTGGCCACCTGCTGACTCTCGTTACGCAAGAACTGCTGGACGCTCTGCTTGTTCCAATTCTGATGGCCCTGACGCTGCGAGTGATGGGAATTATGACCGTGATGTTGCGAGCCACTTCTATTCTCGGAAGATGCTTGGTGACTCTCCGATTTCGCAGCCGAATGCTGGTTGTGTTGATGCCAGTTTTGGCCGTGATGTTGCGAGCCACTTCTATTCTCGGAAGATGCTTGGTGACTCTCCGATTTCGCAGCATAATGCTGGCTTTGGTGCTGCGACTTCTGGCTTTGATTTTGCGAGCCACTTCCACTCTGGGAAGTTGTTTGGTGAGTCTCCGATTTCGCAGCAGAATGCTGGCTTTGGTGCTGCGACTTTTGGCTTTGATTTTGCGAGCCACTTCTATTCTCGGAAGATGCTTGGTGAGTCTCCGATTTCGAACCAGAATGCTGGTTGTGTTGATGCCAGTTTTGGCTTTGATTTTGCGAGCCACTTTCAGTTTGTGAAGTTGCTTGTTGATTCTTCGATTTCGCATCAGAATGCTGGTTGTGATGCTGCCAGTTTTGGCTTTGATTTTGCGAGCCACTTCCACTCTGGGAAGTTGTTTGGTGAGTCTCCGATTTCGCAGCATACTGCTGGCTTTGGTGCTGCGACTTTTGGCTTTGATTTTGCGAGCCACTTCCGCTTTGGGAAGTTTCTTGATGAGTCTCCGATTTCGCACCAGAATGCTGGCTGTGGTGCTGCCAGTTTTGGCTTTGATTTTGCGAGTCACTTCCACTCTGGGAAGTTGCCTGGTGAGTCTCCGATTTCGCAGCAGAATGCTGGCTGTGTTGATGCCAGTTTTGGCCGTGATGTTGCGAGCCACTTCTATTCTCGGAAGATGCTTGGTGATTCTCCGATTTCGCACCCGAATGCTGGTTGTGTTGATGCCAGTTTTCGCCGTGATGTTGCGAGCCACTTCTATTCTCGGAAGATGCTTGGTGATTCTCCGATTTTGCACCAGAATGCTGCTTGTGGTGCTGCCAGTTTTGGCCGTGATGTTGCGAGCCACTTCTGTTTTCCGTAGATGCTTGATTACTCTCCGACTGCGCACCAGACTGTTGTCTGCTCTCGGAGTACTCGTGTCCGTTGTCGAAGGCCTGTCGTTTTTTAGAATCATGTTTTATATGATCGTGGTGACGATCATGTTTCTTCGCATGAGATCCCTTGATTCCCACGTTCACATTAAAGTCTACCTGAGCTCCTGTGTCTGCCACATGAAGGTCATCTAAAACTGATAAAGAAACCATTATTTACATACGCACACTCTTACTTTATTTTGTCATAGCGTTAAGCAAACATTGAGGGTCACTGGAACTCGGGACTGGGATGCAGTTACGGTAGCACCTAGATTTCGTAGGTCAGACGATCAGCTAGTATTAATCTGTAATAGGACAGCAATAGGACTTATAGGATTTCGCATCTTCATTATATACGAACCTTGTTCACTTCTTTTCTCTTGTACAACGTGTATCCTATGGTGCTTCCCTAAAACATTCAATTTGCGTCATTTTTATATCAACTATCAATAAACAATCAAACTATCGATTGAACACATTGCATCAAAAATGACACAAGCAACATTCCATACACCCTTGGATTTAACACATACAGTACTGTCCCTTGTGTTATTGTAGTTTTGATTGATAATTATTAAAAACTAGCTTTTGCCTGCGACTTCGTTCGCGTGGAATAGTGGCTTTGGGCAGCATTTTTATTTCCTAGGATACTTTTATTGCAAATAATACTGATACAAACCGCCCCGCGCGGACGAAGTCGCGGGCAAAAGCTTGTAATCAATATACCCTATATTGATCAGTGATCATGTAGCATTCGAGTGGTGAAAAAAATTATGAAATCGGTCCAGTAGTTTTTGAGCCTATTCGATAAATACACACACACACACAAATCCTTCCTCTTTATAATATTAGTATAGATATCTTTTAAAAACATTTCGAAACAAATCTAGTCCGTGTTAATGTAACAAGCATTTTTGAAACGAAATATTACCATTTAGTCCCAAGTCGGTATCCTTTATCTCTAATGCGGTGGACCATACATATGTCATGCTTAATGGAACATAGACTCATTAAGAGATAAGTTAAAATTTTCTTATGTACAGATACAGAGATCTTTTTATGGATAGTTAATCAAATGTACAAAATACTAACGCTTATATTTAATTAATAATTTAGGTTTAATTTTATTCATCAACAAGTACGATAAGGCCTCATAGCGAGATCTTTTGCGAATTCCCAAAAAACGTCATTTTTGAGTTAAGTCAGTATTCCAATAAGCATGCGATACGTAACCAGCAACCTTTTGGCCAATACTTCATTTGAATGATATTTTAAAGCGATCACAACACTCAACAGTATTCTGATTTTGTTTATAAAGCATAGAAAAATATTGAGATATTAGTTTATGTGAAGCGCCCAGCCAGCCGCTACATCTGCCAACCGCTAATATAGGACTGTTAGCTTGTTGTCCGTTATTCAATGGACTGCTGGAATGGGACTGTTAGTAACATCAGTCCAGTTACTACATTTAAGTTAGTATGAATACGCTTAGGGCCTGTGTAATAAAGGCTGTAAATGAACAAAATTCATAACTCACTCGGTTCGGGCTCCGCGACCGCCAAATAGACCTAAAAACATATTATACGTAAATAGATTGTACAGACCTCTGTCGGCAGTGACGTAAAACTATTGAAATCTGATCTAAAATTACATTAGCTTCTTAGGTTATGAAATATATCAAAAATTAATGTTTAAAAAGCATTCTTAGAAAACAAGCTTCCAGTCCGCCATATTGGATTTCGAGTGATGACTTTTTACTTATCGTATTGATATCAGCAAACCCTTTCATTTGATATCCGTATTACGGGAGTCGCATAAAGTGACAGGTCCGACCGTTTGACGCGTCCGCCATATTGGATTTAGAATGACGTCACTAAGCTAATCATGCGTTGTCATCTAAACTGAACGTGTTGGCAAAGTTTCAGCCCAATGGAGCTGGTTTCAAATTCAAGTGCAACTGATATATGAGATATGAGATATCCTAAGTTAATCATAACATCAGCTCTCTGATAGTGGCAGTCCCGTCGGAAACCGTTGAAGTAGACCACCAAAGGCTTGTCGGGATTTTTGTGGACAAACTTGGAGCCGCCCAACCCTGTGAAAGGAACCACAGCACTAGTGATGTGCCGGATCGCTAAAAACGTATATCCGCGCATACGGATACGTATACGGATACTTATCTTTATTTTCTAATATTTCTATAATATTGATCATTACAAAGACAGTTGATTTAGTAATTATTAATATTAGTTATTATTATCTTTGACAAAGACAAAGACGTTTATGTGCACAAATATGGATACCTATAAAGATGTTATAAGATTATTAGTTCAAGCCATATTTTGACTTTTACGGCGTACAAAATTAAAAAATAGAAGTAAAAGTACATTAATAATTGTTACAAAATTATTATACGACAGTAAATTGTCGTAAGATATTTAAAATAAATACAAGTTTGAATTATATAGGTACTATGATTGATTGGTATGGTAACTTATTACGATAAATGAGAAAAAAATACTCAGAATGGAATTTAACAGTTATTTAATCCTACCTAATTATCTATCTATAGCTTATCATCATATAAATTGAAAAATAATAAGCTAAAAGATCCGCGAGAAAGGTAACGAATACTAAGTTAATAGTTAAGTTTCTTCAGATATTTGCGGATACGGATACGGATACAAATACGGATACGGATACGGATGCGGATATCGGGAGCATCACTACACAGCACAGAGAAGCCAGCTATTTAAATCTAGGGATCTTGGTGGACAAACGTGGAATCTACCCAACCCTGTGCAACCGCAGCACAGTGGAGCCAGCTAGTTATAACAACCTTTGCACTTACGGCGAGCAGCCCGAGCAAACACCCAATGCGCACAAT
>DWEM01003654.1:0-10456 GCA_018245935.1 Agara belti belti | reverse complement strand
GAATTTCGAAACAGATATATTTCGTGTATTTTTTTGTGTCGTTCAGTTAAAGGATTGTCGCTGAATATTGAAAAAAAAAAAAAATTAAAACCAATTCCCTATTAACATTTCGCACCGAAGCTTCCAACACAATTGCCAGTAATGACGTAAAGGTTACGAAATAATTCTAATATTTCTTAATTTTTTCTCTTTTTAAACACCCTGTTCTTTGGGGGTAAAAGCGAAAGGGTTGCGGAGGCGATCGTCTCCCCGGGGTGTCCACCGCCTTCTTACAACCTTTTTACTGTGGGGGTGCAGAGTAAGCGATGATAGAGACTGCGGTACAAAGGACCTGTGAAAATTTTATAGTCTGTGTAATTATTTCAATTGCACACTAAAACATACAATCGATTTTACTTGTCTAATTATCCATCGCGCATTGGAAAAAGGGGGTAGTAAATGGAATTTTAGTTAACATTTCGAGTGTTACTTATAGTTTCGTCTAAGACAGTGTAGGATAAATGAACTTCAATAATTTCAAAATCGTCGTTACGTTTTCATTTGCTTATAGCCTGTTATTAATTATTCTAGATCGTTCTACGAAGTACACATAATCTAATTTAGTCTCATTGAATAACGAAAAATGTTTACGTAAATTATATGAAAATGACAGAATTAAGTATTTGCGGATCACTTTTTGGAACACGTGACTCGGTCACGTTCTTCAGCGGTTTGTAAATGTAAGGCATTAGTAAGGCTTCAGTTCCGAGTGAAGAAATAGAAAATTCAGAAAGTTTATACTGTGATTTGGTATGGTAACAAATGTACACATCATTCATGATCAGAGTATGTAAAATCATCATATCAACAACAATCTATCTTGAGTTTGTAAGCGAAGGGACAGTGTGGGTAAAAGCTTTTGCTCTTTGTTTGAAGGGTTTGTTTTAATTTGTAGTAACCACGTAGGTTTTAGGACGTCGATACAATTGGGTCTCGTGTACATATTTACGTACGTTGCCGATGCAACTGCTTCCAATTTCAACTATCACATTTGAAATGTAAATGGAATGGATTCATAATTGGCCGTTTCAAAATGCGCGCCAAACAATAGAATAATAAAAGTAATGACGTTCTAAAAAGTATAATTAATCTGTATCGCCGCTCTCTCTGTCAGCAAGTCTCCGTCGCCAAGAATGTTGTATTAGCGCGGGGGTGGGTAGGGGTGTAATTGCAAAATAAAATTAGCCGGAACGGGTACGTGCTCAATTTGCGCCACCCAGCACTGATTTGTTTTCGTTCCAACCGTCCTACTCTGTGCTGTGTTCTCTGAAGATTCTTAGCCTATATATTATTGATTCGGTGTCCGTATTGTTTCAGCGATTCTCCGTAAGAAAATATGGGAAGTGAAGTGTAATATTATCAGGATTGTATCGTAAGGAATTTAACGTACGTTGCGCGAACGGGCGCGGTAGATGCGGTAACGGTAGATTTTATTGACCGTTAAAATGATCATTTGCTTTAACGTTCAACTTTAGTGGTTCAAAAGGTTCTATCCACACTATAAGGCTTCGGCCAACTGAACTGGCGCCCCACGGCATATAGCTGTACCACTGGAGTAGAATAGTAAATTATTCAATTGCGCTCATTAGCATCTTAAAATTCAGCAAGTTACAGATTTAGTATGGAACTTCTAGAAGCTTGTTCTACGAGTATTCACCCCTTCGTTTGGAAGAACTAGACACGTGTCTTAAAAACCAGACAGATGAAGTGAAGTGTATAGAAACTATTTAATACGAACCAGGAAGTAGCAAGCAAATTGTATATCTACGTTCACAGTTGAATATTTAACTTTTCTATCTTGGTTCGTTAATTATCTTCTCAGGGAGTTGAATCTGGAGTTCTTTTCGATGAAGAAAGAGTTCTCTAGGACCGAAACATAGTTTGGGAATGTTAGTCTCAGCGATGGAAGACTTTGTGTACATTAAAGCATCTCAATGAAATATACAAGTAGGTAATGAGTTTTGTAATTATTGAGATGTTGAAGTTTCCCATAATAGTACAGAGTTAGTCGGTTAGTTCTTAGTTGTCAAGGAGACTTACAACTTGCAAAGAACTTTTGAGTAACAGTTAATAGAGCAAGACGTTGGTCATGTATATTTTTGCTTTTCATGCCATATACATAAGCAGCGAGGTAGCTTTAGGTGCTAGGTAAATATAAATTCAAACTGGTAGTGAGTTAAAGAAACAAAGGGCCGACTTCGAAACTTGCCTCCAACATCCCGTTAATCTCGATGCTTTTATTCAAATCTGTATAGAAACTTCCCAACGTCAATATGTAAAGTCGAAGTGGAAACTATGTATATAGCGATACTTATATTTTAGTTCCGTCTATTGAAAACAGATTCCAGCAGTCAGTTGACAGGAATAAGCGGGAGAAAATCCCCGGAGCGATGAAAAGTCCCCGCCGTGATTCCATCCGCGGGAATGTTAAAAGTCGAAACTTTCAGGGCCGGCCTGCGGAGTCAATGGCTTTTTTATTTTCGCGTTCTCTTTCCTTTCCGGTTCAACTTTCGCCAAGTTTTATTTCGAGGAAGTTCCGCGAGTGTCAGTTTGGCGTTCGCTCCGCAATTTAACCGCGGCTCGCGCCGATAATTGCGGCCGCAGGTGGGAAATTTTTTTATTTTCTTCTCAACTGCGCTGTTTAATTTCGCTGCGATATTACTATTTCGGGCCCGTCCCCGTCCATATAGGACGTGTTGCGTCCATTTAGTACGTGCTGTGCTATCGGTTGCCCTATCTCCACCCATTTACTGACATGCCACACATGGCACGCCCACCCGTGCGGACGCCCACCGTGTGTCGCGCACATGTGTATATATGTGCCCCAGATACGTGACGCCGCGTATGTGCGTCACACGTGGGCGTACGTGCACACTGCGCATGCCGATGGGCGTGGTCTCCCGCCGTGAACGTTTACGTCACGTCACTACCACCGTCACGGTCTTCTGTGTGCGAGGCGACGTGACAGCTATTTATTCAGCCGGCGACTTCGGCGTAACGATAAATGAGTTATAATTTATTTTTACTCGAAAAAGGAAGGGTAAGGGAGGCTCCGCTTGTAATTAATGGCGAAATTGGCTATTCCGAGTATTCGGGAGCCGGTAATGAGGTGAGATTGAGATTAAAACTCGGGTAAATGAGCTTCGTGAAGAATTAAGGACGGAAAAATTGAGAGCGCGCACAGCGAGTCCCTGTGAGCGCGCGGTTCGTGTATACATTATTTATGATATTCTTTACGCTGAGGTTTTATGATCCAGCGAGATCCCGCTGAAGGTATGTACGGACGCGGTGTAATATTTGTTCGATCGTTATCTATATCTATACTAAGATTATATAAAAAAAAAAAAGAAAAAAAAAATCTATATAAGTAATATATCATATGTAGGTATATATGTATGTTTATCAGCTGTCCGGTTACCATAACACAGGCATTGAATTGCCTAATTTGGAATCGGATAGCCGTGTGTGGAATTGTCCCTAGATATTATTATTATTATTATAAAGAGGAAATATTTGTGTGTGTGTGTGTGTATGTAACGAATACGCTCAAAAACAACTTAACGGATTTCAAAAATTCTTTTAACATTTGAATACTACATTATCACTGATCAGTATAGGCTACTAGCTTTTGCCCGCGACTTCGTGGGTATTTATCCTAGGAAATTAAAATGCCGTCCGAAGTCACTATTCCACGCGGACGAAGTCGCAGGCAAAAGCTAGTAAAGGAATAGTGTGGATCTGTTTTCAGTCGTTACAATGCAACGTACATACCTATACAGTTGAACTGGTCAACGAGAAAAGCTAATTCAATTACTTAGAGGCTACACGCCAGAGACTATACTAATTGGAATTGGTTCCCACATTCATAGGGTCCTGGTTTATTCGGTTGGGAGGCGTTATATTCAATAGGATTTTTGAATGTCCATCAATATAATATCAAGCGTGGCGTAAATTATTAAAGTTTCAAAATGCTAGTTGAATAATAGTAGGTACTTACTATCGAAGTAAGCTTGGTGGAAGGGGATTTTCTCCAATGTTACGTGTATAGGTCTTCTTTTGATTGAAACTATGATTTATTCAATAGGATTGTTTCACAAAAACGCGGAGCATAACGTCGACTATTCTAATAGGATCTGAATTTGGTAACCAGTAACCTCTAAAGTTTTTTAATCTTATAATGCGGCTATTCGTTTCCAAATGAGGCAATTTAACGATTGTGTTATGGTAACCGGCCATCTGATAAACATACATACAAACAAACGATATAACAGTTATATAGATATTTTTATTACGACCAGACACAGAAAATGTGGTTATCACACAAATTTTTGTAGTGGGTGGGAATCGAACCCACGACCTCCGGATTTGCAGTCAGGGCTTCTAAACATTCGATCCCGAGGCCAGTTGTTCTATTGTTGGATAGATTCAGAAAGATAGATATGGGAAAGTTAATGATATGGGACAACTTCAATGAGGACTACTTGATCCCAAATTACGTAAGCATTATGGTAATTACACAGCTGGTAATTTGCACACACTTATAGGATATTTTACAAGACTAAATGCAAATTTGTTCAAAATATTTTCCTACTCCGTTATAGCAAGTGGTCTTTAATCTTAAAATTGCTCGTAACTTTGTAAAATTTAAGGTGCGTCGACTTTGAAGTATGCTTTTTTTAGTTTACAATGGTGAATGCTCCGAGGAACTATTGGACTTAGTGGCAGTATCGCCCTACTTCCTTACCATTCGAATAAGATTTAAATTTCACCCGCAGCAATTGGACTTCTGGCGTTCCTCGACATTACGGTATGCGCGTTCATTGTTACTATGCGCGTGAAAAATGCGAATTGAACTTCCATCTGAGGACTCTTCAAGGACGGTGTGATAAAAGCTCCTTCAAAATTAGCAAAGCATTCGCAACTCTCTTAGTTTTGCACATGAGAACCTAACTTCTGGAGGCTCGTCTGCCTGTGTGCTATGGTAAAAAAGTAAAAATTAATATTTCAGTTGAATATTTCAATGTGATGAGGATGATCTGTAAAAAATTGGTGTCGAAAGAAAACTTTTATCAAAACTTTTCCTGCGTTATAAGTAAATTTTCACGCTTTCCGCGAGCAGAGGTCACGGTCAATTTCTCGAAGGTCAGTTCCATTATCATAATAGCAGTTCAGCAGTGATAGCCTAATGTTCGGTCGGTCCGGGTTCGATTCTAACACGCGCCTCTGATTTATTACGTGCGTTTTATAAGTAAAATTTAAATATCACTTGCTATAACGGTGAAGGAAAACATCGTGATGAAACGTGCACACCTTAGAGATGTTATAAATTATATAATATTTTCTAAGGTGTGTAAAGTCTACCAATCCGCACTTGGCCAGCGTGGTAGACTATGACCTAAATCCCTCTCACCATGAAAGGAGACCCGGTCCAGCAGTGGACCAAGAAAAGGGTCGAAAAACGAAAAAAAAAACAGTTCAACTGCTTGCAAATGTGCTACTCCGTTTTGATTGCAAATGAACCCTATATATAGTTTCATCGAGCAGTGATGGCTTAGTGGTTTCGATTTCAGTTACCCGCCCCGGGGATCTAGGTACAAATTCCGTGCACACAATTCTGACTTTACAAGGCTAAGTGCACTTTGTAATTGAAAATTTTACTATCGGGTGGGAGCGAAGTAAACAAAAGGTACAAGAGATTACGGTATAGCATGACACAGCTCCATATAATTTTAATGTGACATAATCCAATTTAAATCAATTTATTGTTACACTATACCGACCGGTCTCAGCACACAATACTGACCGTTACTGTTTTCGACATAAGAATGATATTGGAATGACATGTTTACATTTGCGTATGTTGACAAATGGTAACGCAGCGGGCAGTGGGGTAACCATTAAGCAGTGTCAGAGCGGAACGCGTAAGGAATTCAGGTAGTGCGTGTAACGGATGGACTGTCCGCGATTCTCGCGTCGGGTGGTCGACGTATGGTCTGTTTATTAATAGAGCTTTTAGTTTTGTTTGCATGACCGAAACAGTTATTTATGATAGGAACTAAATTAAAATATATATAACTCAAAGGTGATTGACTGACTGACATAGTCATCTATACACGCACAGCCCTAACTACTGGACGGGTCGGGCTGAAATTTGGCATGCAGGTAGATGTTATGACGTAGGCATTAAGATTAAGATTAAGATTGTTTTTGTAATTGTGGAGAACACCTGCGCATCTGTAAGCAAACTCGAATAGGAAACCAACTAACTGCGTTCATAATACAATTATGCTAAATTGCACTACTTTTACTAACAGTCCTATTTCTGGTGTCATTTAATAAATACTAACTAACTAATAGTATGTTGTTAACAGCTAATTCTTTGGGTACTGTATTAAATGTTACTAAAATCCTTGGTCTTGTTCGAGGCTCGTTGCGTATCGACTTCTGCAGCCTCTTGTAATAGCTCACAATTACTAATCTGTCTGCATTAAAACATGTGTCACAGATCATAAATACGAAGTTCATTAATATTTTTCTTATTTGTAATCCAACTTCAAGCTAAATATAATGCAAATCACATTAAATTAGCGCGAAGCCTGAACCGAACCATAACCATCTTGTATTTTGCGATGCAATAATGAAACGCCCGCAAACACCTGAGCGGTGTTGCCATTAACGTCTAATTATGTTATCGACTCGATACGATCGCGGTTACGTATACAGGTCGATGTGGAGGGACATAGGTATTTTTACAGACGTGACATAGTAGTTGTGTGACATTGGCACGCTTGAACTGAATCGTACAAAATGGCTTTCGTGATATATTTTTGCGCTCCGAACTGTACGCTAATTTGAACGTGTTATTAAAATGTTCTAAATTTTTAATTTCAGTTAGTATACGTCTGGCCGTATTTGTGAGAAGGCAGTATTGAAGGGACATGAAGATATTTGACTATTCCTTGAGAACGAAAACAATTATGTAACAATTTCCGACGAAGCAATTAAGTAACGGAATTGTCACTTTTTGACAATTTAAATTTACTCAAACAAGCTCAATCAAATTCTCAAAGATCAACATGTTAAAAAGTTCAATATTATGAAACATTTTGATGTTGATATGTATCCAGAGCAAGGAAATAATGTTATCCACCGGTTAAGACGTAATGACACTAATGATGTAAAAATAATGATCCATAAAATTAATGATAATGATAAAGAATGAAAAAGTGTGCCAAGGGAACCAAGTCCTACGTGAAAAGTCCTAAATATTCTATGCCTTATTAAACATCCAGCATCTACATAACGAGACGCCTGTAGGCACTCAAGACAAGAGTGGAAGTGGCATAAACGCACAATTACCCGCAAACGGCTCAATCAGTTGCGCAATGGTTACGTGGACATGTTGTGACGTGTGCGACTGTGCGGCTAGATTACTGCAATTATACTCGGATCTGTGTCGAGGGTCTGGGGAGGCCGGGGGTGTGGGCACAGCTGGAAATATGTCAATATAACGTTGACACATTTTTGCGACATAAAAATTCATCGCGAATTGCGGCACATGGATATGGATTATTTTATTTTTATAGTAGGGACTTTTCGGTCCAGTGTTGACTTGAATTCTCACTGAAGACAAATTAATGTGTTAAGCGCTCGTTTTGTGTGTGCTGGTGTAAATCTATACGAGTATTATAAAAGCGAAAGTGTGTTTTTGTTGATCTGTTTGTCCTCCTTTAACGTCGAAAGGGAGTAACTTTAGTATGGACATAGTTGAAGGGCTGGAGTGTGACATAGTTCTACATTTCTAATAGTTTTAACAAAAGTATATGCAGTTATATTATAAACATACTGAGTTATACTACGCAAAGATATACTTATTATCCACGTATCTCGCCGATTATTACAACAATCATACATGCTTTAGTAATTTTAAAAAAATTGCAATTTTTTTTTTCGACATAGTATACAATATACCCCAGTGTCCTCTAAGCAGCTCTACCGCCCTAAGCATATGCACGCTGTATCATTAGACGCACACTCACATTTACAGATTGCATATTGTGCGTGATCTAGAAAAGTAGGCCTCTAGTTTACGAGCAAACCCACTTAAAGGTATGAAGCGACATCGAGCAAGTATACATTTAAAATGTTACACGATATTTGGAATTCGAATTAAATCGACTATTCTGTTGTGTTGATTTTCTTTTCCCCCCGTCCACAATTAGCTTTGGTTTGTCACAATTCGGTCAGCAATAAAATACAAAAATAAACATTGATAATAATGATTATAATTATTTAATGTTATTCATTACATAATTAAAGTTAATTATCACATGAAATTATGTTCCAATCTTACTTTGAGAACACATTTTCAGATTGTACAGATGTTACTAAAATGAGGGCAATTCTCATTGAAAAGGATTACAATGATTACATAATGTTCTTAGCAAATATGATTGTTATTTTTCCATTTAAATCATCCTTTGTAGGTGACAGTGTTGAAAGTGCACTTGCACTTTGTGCATTATAGTCACTTAGATAATGCCGTTGTATAAAAAATATCATCGATTACGTAATGTGATTTTATCAAATCAAATTACACGATTTGAAAAAGAGAATAAAAGAGATACAGATGCAGTCGTCAATTTGACAGTCTGTCAGTTCGAGTGTCTCAATTTGTCAATCTGTCAGCCGTAATTGTCAGCCGTTGACAAACGGCGGCGATCGAGTGATTGCGCACGCGCCGCTTGTTTATGAATCTTTTGATTATCTGTGGATTGTACGGCGTGTGCAAGTTGCCTTAACACAACTGACTTTACCTTTTCTGAACTACCTTTCTTCATCCATTTCTGTAGTTATCTGATGCGAATGCCCGATCTCCATTTGTTTTTGAACGCTTCATGTTCTGAATTGTTGAAGAAATGTGGTGTAACAAATACGGTAAATAGAATCTTGGACGTGAGAATCTATGACATTAAAATGTATGGCATACTAAGGATTTAAATCTTTCATTCTGATAAGAGGTCCTGTCTCCAAGATTGGAAGGAATGAAGTGTTGACAATGATGACTATTGTAAACCACTTCGTGATATATGCTAAATAAAATGATCCCATTTATTAAATTAAGCACATCGATAGCCAACTGAGTTACATTTCAGCTTCCCAATCATAGCGTCTGGTCATTAAATCCTGACACGCTAGTTTCAATTTACACTATGAGCAGTTTTAAAATATCATCCTATTAGCAAAGGAAGGCAGAGAATTTGAGGTCTGTCAACCAGCAATCGGCGTGCGTGGTAGACTATGGCTTTTAAACTTCTCATGATAACAGGCGTTCAGTACCCTACAGCGCTGTAGCACTTTTTTGATTACCACGTGTTTTTCCGTGAAAATGAAATATTTTTCCGCCAAAATGTACCCTATGTCACTTCTTCAGCCCTTTAAATAATCAATACAAAAAATCACAACGATTCACTGCTCCGATTTCACGTGAAAGACAAACAAACTTTCACATTTATAATATGGATATATAGTCAATGTGAAATAACGGTAACCGTTTTGCGATCGAATCAAAAAACTTATACCTACACGGTTTCGCGAAATACAATACAATGAGCCGATAATGAACAACGAACGCTCTAAAACGCAAATAGAAAATCGATCGACGTACAAGAATAATACGGGTAATGCAACAAAAATGTCGCTTTGGAAAAAGGAACCCGACAAAAACAGATATAACATAACGTTTAATTTAAAACTCTTTGAAAGAGCCATTCTGTTTGGTACGCCCGCAAATATTGGATGCATTGTGTTCCGTCGCGCTGTTTGCTGTTGTATGTGTATTTAGAGAAAAAAAAACTCCACTTGTCTGGCGGTTGACGTTTTATTAATGTTTCAATGTAACTTATGATAAATACGGGTCATTGACTTTCTAGTTGCAGGTGAGCCATTCGGTAGATGGATTATTTATGCCGCTGTACTTTTTTAAGCGTGTAAAGGGAAAGGTCTAAACATAACATGAAAATGAGTGAGCGAGAATGAGTGAAGTACGCAACGCGGAAGATGCACAAAATTTGACAAGAAATAGAGATGGAGCTATGCGTAAAAGAGGGACGCAGTTATAAGGAAACGCAGATTGCAAAATACATTAATATGTTATAAGTAAACTAGCTGTACCCGCGCCTAGTTCCGCGTTGGAATTGAAATTGAAACAAAACCAGCCTAAGTTACTCCGTATTACATCAGCTATCTGCGAGTGAAAGTTCCGTCAAAATCGGTCCAGCCGTTCCAGAGCTAAGCCGGAACAAACAGACAGAGAGACAAAAATCGTAAAGAATGTTACAACAACAACATCATACCGTTACACCAGGTCTCTACCGGGGTAGGCAGAAAGCACCGAGTGCCAAATATCTCTGTCCTT
>DWEM01003653.1:0-10456 GCA_018245935.1 Agara belti belti | reverse complement strand
CCATTGTGGGACTTAAACGTAACTGGTGAAATGTGGGGGTGTACTACACTCCTCTGCCTACCCCTTCGGGGAATACACGCGTGATGTTACGTATATATGACAAATATTTTTCATTAACAACATTAAAATTTCTAATTACTGCAGCACGATCTTGATATTCGTTGTTATACATATATACCTACGTGCAGTCAAAACAAATCATGAAGCTTCTTAATATGTTTTATTAGGAATTGTTTACTAAAGTTACAGTTTAACTATTACGAAGAACTGTTCGGTCGAAATTGACTACCTCTTATTTATCTTCGTTTTAGTTCGAAAATTTAATACGTGTTTGGAAGTAAATTAGCTTTAAAATCTTTCCCTTCGTTAATCTAAATTTCCGACGGTCAGCCTAAACTCCATTTGTCTGCATTCGTAGAGACCCGAGCTAAATGTTATTAAGCTGTCGGAAATAAAGTTATAGATGTATATATAAGTAGGTACTAATGGAGAAATTAGAAAAGGTACACGTTATAACATATAATTGTAGCTCTAATAGGATTTTGGTCGTAAATTGTAATATAATTGGCATTGTTATATAATTTTATAATGGAGAAATTACTAGCCGGTACCTGCTTATTAATTACAATATTTATGAAATAATATTCAGGACAAGGTTTTAAAACACAATTGATGTATGTATGTGGATGTTACATTCTAGGGTTATCAGATTGTGTACGGGTATTTATATCATATTGTAATATTATTTAATTTTCATATAATTTCATTATGAAAACCACCGTATTTCAATTAATATCTTGAAAATGATATCTACTTGTTATGTTTAATGATTATAAGCGGGAAACACATTTCCACGGAGTATTATGTTAATAACATGGAATGTATATTATTATCAATAAGTATTAATTTGTACGATATCCCTGGTGAGAGGCTGCTACATGAAAGGTATTACGGAAATTTAATTGCAGTTTTGATTAAGCACTATCGCACATGCCAGCCTTGCCATCGCCGCCATACCACCTAGCTATACACATAATCCATATTGCTCTTTTCAATACGTTCAATATAATCTGTACAATTTAGGAAGAAAACAGCGCATGCATCAATACAAAAAGGCAAATTGGCAAAGACTCGTTGAGATGCCATTCTGAATTCCACTTATCCATAAAAACGAAACATATTTCAACATGGAATTCAGTGAATTAACCAAAAAGTTCTAATTTAAAGCTTAATAAAGGGTTTTAAGGTTTAAATTAGATCGTTGATAGATTAAGCAGTAAGCTTTTGACCTTTGGCTTTGAAAGCAAATAACGGGCGCAGGGGACTGATGGAAGTAAATGAGTCCAGGTCCTAAGCAAACTACTGTCGTAACCGAACTTCGCTCTCGGTCATTGTGATATATTAAGCGCCATGATAGCCGAATTGCTACTGAATAACATGTTGACTCGATTTGTTTGACGATATAATAAGAGCATCTTCACAGTGTGCGCAGAGGTCTTGTAGACATTATCCTTTTGACATCAGTTGATTCATTGGTATATACCAAATGTTTATAAACATATGTTCAATACCTTGTATCCATACTTATTGTATATTTATAAGCTATAGATAGGAAATGAGAAATAACGTACTAAGTTAATTTTGACAATAATCAATTGCATATCATTACGATGTTATTTTGAGAAAAATTTGTCTTAAGACTATTAGTCTTAGTGCTTAGGATAGGAAGAAAACTGGTATTAAAATAATTCAATAAATTTTTCAAGTAAGTAAACAAAAGTATTTAGTAATAGCTAAGCTTCCGTACATTTATTAATTGATAGTTGATAGTTTAATGATATGTTTAAAGAATAGGAATCTTCTTTAAGCATAGAAATGCACGTTAAAATTTAGAACTCTAACACCTACATACATTTTAAATACCATGTTGCAATCTATCATTTGAGGCCTATTTCTAATTTTCTTATCGTTGATTTTAAAGAATGGAAACAACTAGCTGGTTCTATAAAAAAATATAAGCAACCGTAAAAGCGATGCTTTCGATTTTACGAGCAACGACGTGAATAATAATAATTAAACATCCCATGTGGCATTATCCGCTCATTATTTGCCGATATTTCCAGGTAGGCAGGGTGGTCGATTTTGCAAACAGCCCGTCAGCAATCCTAGAACTCAAAATTGGCTTTGAATAATCTGTATTAACATTGACTGATTGACTTTGGATGTGGCTACGTCGCAGTTTCTATGTATGGAATGTAAAAACAGAAAATCGTTTGTTCACGATGGAAGAATTTTCATACGCGACACCTTTGCTCGGGTTTTTGAAGTTGATGTACATAGTTATTTTCTACTTTATAGTAAAGATCGTGCATATAAAGTGGAGTGTACATTAAAAATTTCATATTAGCTCGAAATGTTAATGCTTCCGCCGGTGACAGCGAGTTCTTGTAGCGCGGAACGGCAGGTAAATAAACTTTCTAGACGAACGGGCTCAAATGTTGAATCGAAACATAAACAGAAACTTGGAAGTAAATGGCGTATGAACGTTAGGGTGAAAACGCCTTTGAAATAAAATGTAAACCTTTCTACAAAAAAGTCATTCAACCGATTCCAATGACAACAAAAATGTAGGAGAAATACTCCGCCGTGAATTCCCTTTTCATCGACGTAATATTGTGGACGCTGTATTTTTCTTTATGGTGTTCATATTTATAGATTGGGTTACCAGTCGCTTTAGCTCGCGGAAAAATATTTTTCTAAGTATATAAATGATTTTACTTCTTACATTCTTAAAATATCATGTTGTTATTACTTTTAAAATGCATTTTTTTGCGAATATGACTAGTTGTAGTTAAAAAATTCTTTGAATCTCTCATCATACTTTTCGACCACTTTTGAACATGTTCCTTCCTCTCAGATTACGAAGGGTAAGAATTTAGGAATCTATGACTTTAATAGTCCGCCACTCTGGGCAAGTGCGGCTTTACTTGCGCTTTTTCCATCACTCTTGTAGTGAATGATACTTAAAAATTTGGGTATTGAAACTTTGGAAAGTTTGCAACTCATCTGTTTCAAACTAAAAGGTTCCACTGACAACATAAGAACTGTCATTTAACGTAACGGCAACGACTCTGCGTAGATATGTATTTTTTCGATTTTGGATAACTTCAATATGCTTTCTAACTGATTAGGAGTTTATTATATAATTAAACTTACATCGACGTTGATAATGGACTGTTAATAATTTCATGAAGATACATAAATCTGCTATCTGTAGACAAAAAAAGGTAATTCTGTATCAGAACAATGAAACGTTGAAATCGTAATGATAAGCAATTAAAATTTATAACAGAAGTGCAATAGGGCACACATGTCTGAAAGTATTTTGTAACACTTCATGAAGATTGTAAACGTGTTAGAGAAATTTTAATTTCAATTGGAGTTTCATCACAGCCGCTAATCGGTGGTTCTAATGTGAAAACAACGGAACTTCTGCAGTCTCGTTACCTACTGTGGCTTAAAGTACATTAAACTATGTAATTGAGGTGAGCACTCAAGTTGAGCGTTAGGTAGATATATAGTTTTATCAAGTTCTGTAAAAAGGCGTCATGAATCTGACTGCAATGTGCACCGTAACGCAATGTCCTGTCGTCAAACATGACGTTAACGTTTTCTCCTAGAAAAATTGTACATGTAAATTAAGTAAATAATTCAATAAGAAAGTGGTTTAGGTGGCTAAAAAATCTCATTTATTAAACTTTTATTTTATAATCAACTACAAGTACAGTATACCATACTAGACTACACACTCGTCTTTCAGCAGGTCAAAGATAGGATATTTTTGCATACAAAGGAAGAACAACCTAAGAGATGAAGCCCATAGGATTTATTACATTTTAATATATTCCTTTATATACGATTAATTACGATTAATATATTCCTCCTTACGATTAATATATTCCTTTGAATACATAAAGAAGTAAGCGTTAAATTTAAATTCTTTAACTGTTCAGATTTTTTTGGAGTAACGTAGCGAATATCGAGCAAACACAGATAGAATGTCCACGTTTATAATCATTTGTGTTACATAGATGAATTACCGGTGTGTTCTCTAGTGAAAAGTCGTAATTAAGGCGGTTTTTACCGCGCGCCGGGAGGGGGTGTTGCTCATGGGATGGTAGGGGATACACGGTTAGTACACCCCTATTGTTGCTAAAATAAAATCCGGATTTTGCATCTGCTATATATCTAACATCTAATATGATAATAATTTCGGCAACCTAATACTAAGTACCAATAAGAACAAGGCCCAAATACCAGTAATTAAAGACGAAAAATATGATCGCATAAATTTGCTTTATTAGAGATATCTAAAGAAGGTCTTTGTAGTATCCTAATAAATCAGCTTTTGTAATATAAATGTGACTTTAATGAAGTGATATTATTTTTAAGACGCTTATTAATTGAGTCAACCTTAGTTTTGTTCTAATAGACTAAGACGGTAAGAGAATAACACAGGTTATAATATAATTGTTAAATTACCAGTGACATAATGTAATGCGAATGTATGCGAATTAAAAATTAATTTAAAAAAAACAGCTAACTTCAAAATGGCAAAAGTTATATAAATTATAAAATGTTAGCCACACTATATAACATGATAACAGTAGTGATACTATACTCGTAAAATGAAAAAGAACTTCTGTGTCTAATATGCTGGTCCATTACAATTTTTATGTATATTAATGTTTGCAGGTGTAAGCTGTAATGAAGCCACGGAACTTCGCGCCATTACGGGATCATTACTATCTTTGTGCAATATAAGTACTACGTAGTTACACTTTTATTAAATCTTCTCACTTTGACTCGTATAATAAGCTTCATAGGGTAAGCTTTGTTCACTATATTACAGAGATGCTGGTTAGTATAAATATTTGTGCTTAAATAGTATAATCTATTTGCTTGTTAAAGAGTGTTTAATATAGGACAGCCGTGTCCGGGTGTACTAAGAATAAAACGGAAAAAGTTGCGTGGTATCTCATTTAAATGTTCACCAGGTGTACATTAAGTCGGCTGGATGGAGCCCTGTGGCTTCACTGAAATTGAATTTAAAAAATATTACCGACTCGTGAACTGTTGGCCGCTATCCAAAAGACAATACGTACATACCAACCATCTTCCATGTTCATTTTTAAGGCAATGAATACTCAGAACCCAGTGCTTAGGACCGTTGTAGGCGCGGCTTTTGTATCTACTTCTGAGATTTGGTATATGAATAAAAAAAAAAATTCTTACTAAGTTTTTTTATGCCCACTTTTCTTACGTTTTATTTAGGATGTGAAAATTTACAAAAATCGTAGTGTTTTGCGCTATCAATTTATCAGACTGGTCTAATATTTATGTTCCAGTAACTGAATTTCTGAGGATAAACTGATTATTTTCAGACATGTTGAAATTGCTATACTGTCATTATAATGGATAATAACCATTAAACAACCTTAGGTATATTGAAAATCTTGACGTAATGTAGAAAATCTGTAAGAGTAGGTATAAACAAAGTTTACGCTCGAACAATGTTGGTATACGCTCAATCGTTGATGTTTCGGAAATAAGCAAAGCACCGTTGCCGTCACACCGAACTTTTTACATTAGCCTGCTCTGACTCTGTTTATTTTGTGCTTTCGAACCTGTTTTTAAACAACTAGCAGGGTTGTCAAATATATGACAAAAATACCCGGCAGCGAGGTGAACGAAATAAAGCGCATGGAACCTAGAAGCACTGGGATAAAAAAATGGTATATATTGTATCAAAGTTATATTTTTCTACCATGTAAGATCTAAGGAGCACAGGTTTTTGTGTGATTTATTTAGTTTTTTTAAACCATATGGCACTAGCTTCTTCGAGTGAAAACTGGACACCTGGCAACCCTGGCTACGATGCATAAGTTTGAGGTTCCGTTTTAAACTCTGCTCCGAGCTCGGATAATTTTAATCATAAAGAGACAATAGGGACGAAAGTATTTATATTCGCGCAAGTTCAGACTGTCCTGATTTAGGGGCTTTTTTCCGTGCATTTCGTTGGGTTCAACTTGCTGCATAAAAAAACTTTTAATGTCAGTTGATTTAGTTTTTAAATGGAAATGACTTTAACTTAAATAACCACCAACAAAAATATTAATTGAAAATACGGGAGCACCTTTTTCACATGTTGTTGTGAGATTTATAGGTGCTCATATAATTTTGTCAATTTCATTAATACAAGGATAACACGAGCATTAAAAAAAATGTCAAGTATTAATTTGCCTATAATATTCAGTTATTCAAGATTTTCAATTTAAGGCGAAAGATTAATAAGATTTCTCGGTTGGATAGGGCGATAATGAGTTTTCAGGATAACAGTTTACTGAGATGAGGTTTTTGGGACACACCGCTCCATTTCAGCAAAGTATTTATTGATTGAAAATGATATAATGAAATAATTTGTACTTGTAATAATATTTGTAATTATAGTAGTACATATTAAATTTCTGCTTTGCTTTGTGTATTTCTATCCCTACATTCTAATTGTTGAATAAACTGAAAAATAAACATTTCAAGAAACTGATATGTAACAAAATATGCCTACCTACACCTTTTCTTTCAAGGGATCACTCGGTTATGGTGTAACATTCACCAGAAAACTCCTATTATTATGCGCGTAAAAGGTACCGAATGAAGAATTAGGACAATTTACTGTAGAATGGGTTTTAACAAACTTATTTGGGATAATTGCCGAGAAATACGAGTAGAGACCTCTCGTAATTATACGTACTTTACAGTCCCTTATTTTTAAATACATGGAAATAATGTTTAAGATTGTTGATATTAATTTGTTACGTTATTGTTTACATTATTTTAATAATAAATTTTTAGGGGTTCGTGGGAATTTTAATTTATGTGTGTCCTAACTGTGCAAATTTATACCACATAAAGGTAATATGTTCCGATTTAAATATATATTAGTGCAATACTTCCTTATTTTTTTAGCTCTAAATATGGTCTATGCTGGCGATTCTTTTATCTATTCAACATAAGTCTATCATATCTTCTCCCAATATGGAAGGAAAAAAATGTGAGTACTTAATGTTGATGGAATATTAGTATCATCGTCAACTCTTATGTTCTTCAACTGTTGAACATTGGTCTTTTCTCAGACCGAGCAGGGTTAAGGCCCGCCAAGCAAGTACGCTTTGAGAACATTATGAAAAAGAACAAGATGTAAATGTTAACTCACGATATTTTACTGAATAATAATTGAACTTAAAAACTCTGTGCAGCCATAATTGCATACCAAGATTAGTCCAACTGAAATTAAAACCTATCTGCTGACTTGTAAAATGTAGAATGAACTTCTTTGTGAGGTGGTCCCGAAGCGCTGATAAAAGAAAGGCTTAAGAAGAACTGACCTACAAAGTTGACCATGGGAGACGGTGACCACACACAATCTGATGGCCTGGTTGCCATTTGCTACATCATATCTATATAGAAAAATCAATGCTTTTGTATGTATACATTCTAATTTATAATAGAATCGTAAATGAGACTTATGGATGGGACTGAGTTGGAATACAGTTACGTTTTTCCCCGTGATGCCTCAGTTGAAACGGTTTTGTGTCTGCGTTTTAGGTCATGATTTAGACCCGAACATAACCATATCCATAGGTAAGCATATCTTAACAATCGATGAAACTTATCGGCCTGTAACGACAATTGGAAGCTTAGTAACAGTAGTTGTATTATATCTCCACCAATACCACTTGGAGCAACGGTTCACAGTTCCAGTAATCCCTTAGTTTCAACATAAAACTCTATACTTGCTTACACATTAATCATTTGTAAGCAAGTATTAAAAACTTGCACATATTCCGTTTTAATCAAGATTACGACAATATATTCCTTTCAGAGAATTGTTTGAAACACGGTTCTTTGTTCCTTTTTTTCGCTATAACCTTTGTTGCGTTAAGGTAGTTTGCTAAAGAGAATTTCGTCGTCATGGAATGGTTCCAAACGCTTTGCCTCACGGTGATATTTTTCAAATTCAATTTCTACGCGACCCGCTTCTGTACTTTGTTTAATGTACTGCAGGTGTGGGTATTCTTACTGAGTAATAGCTAGAATGTTTCTTGTTTTTGAATAAAATAATGTCCGATGCATATTTTAGTAGGCTAACCGGGATCTCTCCAGAGACGCCGTCGAGCAAGAATATCGCCGATATGCAAACAACGAAAAAAATTTCATTCTTCGCCATTCCTTTGCCTTTTAATGTCGTCTTTGTGTCGTCTACTTGGCAAAAAATGAACTTTGTTATGTAATTGTACCGGATTTTATTTGACGAGGCTTTGTTATTTGAAATAAAAACTTGAACAATGAAATACAAACAAAAGTAAATTGTTTTGTATCCATTTTTGATTATAACTTTGCTTATTCATAAAAAAATTACCAAACATTATATCTACACATTTTCTTAAAACCAAATATTACATACGTATAAGAACGTTAAAATTAAATATTTTTAAAAACACTGGATGTGGTTTGGTGTTTATCTTTGGATTTAAGTTGTCGTAGAATAGTAAGGTAATGTAATATTGTTATTTTTTTATTCCTCAAGAGAAGAGGCCAATTGTATAGATGTTGTTAACATTTGTAAGACACGAGTACTGTGTGACACAAGAACCCTATTCTAATATTACAATAAGTGACCGCCTCAACCTTATAAAACGCAAATTAAAGAAGATTGTGTTTCTCTAGAAATATTTCTGAAGGAAAGTGCTTTTCGTATCACCACGAACATTATATTATCATAGGTTGCTTACTTCAGCGTCGACGTGCATAAAAATTGCATCACTATAATATCCTCGCAATATTAGCTCTTTCTTATAGCCATTTTTATTGCGCTTTATAGGAAAATATGAGCTTTATAGGAATATATTCTTTAAAAACTTGGTATATCCGTAGCTTTGATTAAGGTTATGGTTTTTTTTAATAATACGTTCCTATATTCTATGACTGCCCGATAGTTTAGTAGCATCATAAAAATAATAGATACAGTCGTTTAGAGTTTAGCTAAAATTTCTAAATTATTTGAACAACGATAATAATATTTTGTTTGCCCGTGAGAAAGGAAAACATACTTTCAAAAAACATTAACGAACACATAAATAATAGACATACTAAATATTACATTGCGGAATTTTATTTAAGTGGTTACATTGCTATTTATTACATTACATTTACAATTTATTAACTTAGAAAATATGCTATGTCCAGTAATGAGGTGGATTGCCATTAGAAACGGAAAGACAAAAACAAAGTATATTATTAGGTAAAACGGTAAAGGGGTATATTAAAGGCACATCAGCGTGAAAACAAACACCGCGTGTAACCAAAAGCCCATCTAGTAAAATTGCCATCCGCTCGCTCATTACCGACTGAGCCAACCACCGGATCCGATATCCTTGCGCACGTGACTAAAGGAAATTGAAATCTCTATCGGTTAATCGAAATATTGAAGGGCATTTTAAAAATAGAACGTTAATTATTCGATAACAGATTCTCTGATATATGATGGCGTCACGATTCGTAAATATCTTTTAACTTGTTTAAAGGTCTTGCAAAATACTAGTTTATCAAAAATATTTTACATTAAAACTAATAATAGAACCAAAAAGGATCTTTAGCCTGGATAGACCACTACATTCAAGTGTTAAAACTCATGAAACTTATATACATATGTCCGAGTATTTCTTTTTTTTTAAATACTTTTGGTGGCCATTATCAATTACTGAGCCAGTTTTTAAAGGTGGTATTATTTGGGTTTTTATATATTAGCATTTAGATAATTAAAAAGCAATTTGGAATGAAAATGTTTACGGATTTTTTATACGTAAAATGTTACGGCGTCGGTGTTGTAAAGGAGCTGCTAAGATTGTGGCAAGCAGACGTGTTCGAGTGGCGAGCCGTGCAAGCTCATAATAAATGGTTCTACTGAGTGACTTCATCGCACACTTCGGCCCTTGTTTGATTTGATCTTCGCTGATTGCTATCTGCACAGGTGACTAGGTGACCTTCCACTATCATCTGCAATGGCTGATTAATAATAATATAATAATAGCTTGGGACTCCCTCACATAGGTGCCATCTGATCTCAAACTAGGCAGTGCCTTTACTTTGGTAACCAGCCAGCTGATAAACAAACATATCGCCTCTTTACAAGAACAACGTGATATTTGTTAAACCACAACTTTTCAGGAGAGCAATTTTAAACATTTAAGCGTTTATAAATTCTAAAATATTGATAATTTTAGTGTAGGAAAACAATTAAATTGTTGCGGTAATTAATGTGCTTTCTGAAAATAAGCAAAAAAAAACTCAGTTCAATATGAAATAAGTAAAAAAACTGATTTCAAAAAACAAAGAA